>CM030853.1:1134828-1352328 GCA_018105865.1 Metaphire vulgaris
CGTTCTGTCGTTCCGTCGTCGCCTCTTCGCTCGAGTCCTTGGCATCGACGGGGACCATGTCGAAGCAGTTGCCCTGGACCCCTCTTCCGGGGTCTGCCTCCTCCTCCCCGATGGGGAACGGCGAGGCAGGAGGCGGTCGACCAGCGCGTCCCGGGCGGCGTCGGTCATCA
The DNA here is from genome assembly GCA_018105865.1 of Metaphire vulgaris. Lineage (NCBI taxonomy): Eukaryota > Metazoa > Annelida > Clitellata > Crassiclitellata > Megascolecidae > Metaphire > Metaphire vulgaris. The sequence goes on from CM030853.1 coordinate 1,134,999, forward strand.
TCGCCGTTCTGTGACATCCTCATGCTGGGCACGCAGCCCATCTCCTGCAGAGAGAGACGTCGACCCTCTGCGGAACCCGCGCCCGGATAATCCCGGGGTGGTTTCCGTTGTTCTTTCCGCGTCAACAGATAAGGGGAATCAAAAAGCGACGTCGGCGATAATATAATCTACAGCGTGCGTATATAGTTCCTGCAGAAGAGAACAAAAAACGAGATACGTGCTATCTCTGCCTGTGAACATCATCACCATCCATCGTCCTTTGTAATCCACTCGACGGTACACTGCGACGGCGGCGGGGGTGGCGGGGGTGGCGGGGGAGGGGCGAAGTGCAGACGCCGATGTCGAGAAATACGAGGGGGCGCGCTCCGATCATTCGACCGTCGATCGAGTCAATCTTTGAACTTCTTCTGACCGGTCTGACATGTCGCGATTGACTCTGTCGGCGAGAGAACGGGAACAAGTCCTGAAACCATGCCACGAAGTCAACGCAAATTGATTAGATTAGATTATTTACAGCAGCAGCGGGAATCTGTATAGACACACTGCACCAGTGGCGTACCCATGGGCGGTTAACCCCTCTTGGGCGCCGACGAAACATTTTTAAAATGTGTTTTCATGCATTTTTAATTTTCGTACGCGGTTTTGAGGGTCAAACCCCCTGGGGCTGCTGACAAAAATTTTTTATTTATATTTGTTGAAAGTTGGTTACTGTCAAAAGTCAAAACCAAAGCCCCCTTCCGAAAATCCTGGCTACGCCACTGCACTTCACCCAAACACAGACAAATCAAAAGACAAGTACGCGCAGAGATGCGAACAGCGCTACAGTCAAACCCCATTAATATGACCGGGTCCAAATAATATATATGACGTTCCTTAATTGCTAACTGAGTAGTGAGTGTCCGTGCTAATCGCGTCTTGCTGTACTTGCTGTATTGCGATAATAATTATCAGTTTTTCCTCAGTGTATACTTTTTTATCAGTAGCGATCCAATTAGTTGTCTCCGAGAGGTATAAACCTTGAGTTTAGCTGGCTCTGTTTCAATTGTCTGTAAAAGTCCTTCTGCAGCGAGGTTATACACTATATAATCGCCTTGGTCTTGTCGGCATTTCAAAAACCAGTCAACTTAGACTTAAAACCTGATCTAATTGTCCACTTCTATGTCTTTTTCTGCTTCTTTCCAAAAGTTGTCTGCGGTTCGTTTCTCGATTTTATTCAATTTCCCTTCACAACTAAATAGTATTTTTGTCAGTCAAATACCCTAAGCATTCCAAAAATACCAATTATAAAAACCTAGGCGTTCTGTAATCACCGGATTATCAGCCACCTCCGACGGAGCTCTGTACCTGGAAGATGTACATGCGCTTGACGGTTGGTGCCATGTCTGAATAAATACTAATATTAGTGTTTATTAATATTAATTAGTATTTATAATAATACTTATGTCAGTATAGCGAAGGGGCGGAGGACCAAAGCGCATAAAAACAAGCAGCTACTAGCGTATTACTTTACAAAGCGCTACTGTACTCTTTTCTGAAGTCTAAAGAGCTACAGTATCTAAATTTACAAGATATTGCTTACTTACTTATGGTAATCAGAATACCAAAGTCAGAATATAGGCGTTGTATAGCGCTCGCCACTTAAAATAAACGTTCGAGAAGAAAAGAAACCGGAAAGACAACTCATCACCATCGTCATCATCGTCATCATCATCGTCGTCATCATCATCATCGTTGCTGTCGTCGTCGCTATCATCATTTGTGTAACAGTCATCATCATCATCATCATCGTCGTCGTCATCATCATCATCATCGCGATTGACATTCTGTTACAAAAGTAGGTCCACTTCCATAGCGATAACACTATGATGACGACGACGATTACGACGACGATTGCGATGATCATTGTCGTAGTTGTCCACTTACAACAGCAGTTCTGCCGTCCCGACCCCCGAGTTCCGACTGATTCGTCTGTTTCACCGGATCGACGCCAGGTGGAGCGGTGCTCCTTCCGACGACAGAAAACACACTCGCGCCACTCCCTCTCCCCTTTGCGTCGCCCGATTCCTTCTCCCGACCAGCCAGCCAGCCAGCCAGCCAGCCAGTCAGTCAGCCAACCACTCAGCCAGTCAGTCGTTCGGATGCCGGCGTAGGAACTGGCCGAGTTACAAACGGCGGTTATCAGCGCCTAATGACGACCGCCTGCATCGGTCTCCTCGAGGGGCAGAGACGGCCGACAATCGATCCATCCTCCCCCCCTCCCTCCTCCTCCTCCTCCTCCTCCTCCTCCTCCTCCTCCTCCTCCTCCTCCTCCTCCTTCTCCTCCTCCTGTCAACACACGCTTAGCGCAAAGGGCTCTCTGCTGCTGCTGCTGCTGCTGCTGCTCCGTGACCCGACTGAGTTCCATTTTCTTCCTGCGCAGAGAAAATAATCTAGGTCGGGTAATCTGCGCTCGCCGTTAGAGACTTAATTCAAGCATCATATTAAACAACTATCTTTAGCATTCTTCACTACATCGATATCAATCGCTATAACAAATATAGGTCATCACCTTCTGCATTTAAAACGGCTCATCCATGACAACCCTCGTTATTCCATAATGTTAATAATGCATATAGGATTTGTGCAAATTCAACCGCATTTTTGAAACTAATTTCGTCCCTTTTGAGATCGATTTCAACCACCATATTGAGCCTCTATCTTTAGCATTCTTCGCTTCATCGATATCAATCGCTATTCTAAACGTAGGCCATCGTCTTCTGTATTTATAGCGCATCCAGCATGACAACCGCCGTTGTTCCATAATGCTAATAATGCACAGTATATGTGCAAATCAACCGCACATTTGAAACTTATTTCGCGCTGTTAGAGATCGATTTCAAGCTCTATGTTGAGCCACTATCTTTAGTTGATATCAATCGCCCATCACCTTCTATTTGGCTTAAAACTTTCATCCGCATCCATTACTAAACGATTGATATCAATCGCGACTATTGCCGAGCTCATGTACGTTCCACCTCCGTCGAAGACACCATCATCTTCTGCATTTAAAACTCTCGTTCCCATGTTTTTTGTAAAGCATCCATGACAACCCAACCCTTTATTCCATAATGCTAATAATGCGTATAGGATTTGCGCAACTCAGCGGCGTAGCTAGTAATTTGATTTGGGAGGGGAGGGGAGGGGGTATAAGCCTTAACTAGTCGTTGCTATTTCAAAATCAAAACGGTCTCCTCGTTAATGTCCCACATGTGAACAAAACGGCTACTAATCAACAGAAAAATTCGAGGTAGTCGGATATGCTACGCCACTGTGAATGTCTATGGCAAATTATTAAAATCTGGCGTATTTACGATGCAGAACTAAACGATTGTGTTTGTTGATTTGAATTAATAGTTTTCATCCAATTCTATTTCTTATTAATTAAATGCTCTCAGGTCCTAAGACTGTCGTTTAGAGCGTGCCACAAGCATCAAGTACACAGCAAAACACACTATTCAGATTTGTAGAGTTTAGGCCATAATGGCTAACAGAAGAATTGAGAAAATTTAGAAAAACAGTAAAGAACACGCCAAAAACACAAATACAGTGTAGGGTTTTTAGGGTTTTTAGGTTTTTAGGGTTTTTAGGGTTTTTAGGTTTTTAGGGTTTTTAGCTTTAAAGGTTTTTAGAGTTTTTGGATTTTATGGTTTTTAGGTTTTTAGGGGTTTTAGGTTTTTTGGGTTTTTAGGGTTTTTAGAGTGTTTAGGTTTTAGGGTTTTTAGGTTTTTAGGCTTTTTAGGTTTTTAGGTTTTTAGGGTTTTTAGGGTTTTAGGGTTTTTAGCTCTTAGTGTTTTTAGGGTTTTTGGGTTTTTATGGTTTTTGGGGTTTTTAGGTTTTTAGGGTTTTTAGGTTTTTGGGTTTTAGGGTTTTAAAGGTTTGTAGCTTTTAGGGTTTTTAGGGTTTTTGGTTTTTAGGATTTTTAGGGTGTTTAGGTTTTTAGGGTTTTTAGGGTTTTTAGATTTTTAGGGTCTTTAGCTTTTAGGGTTTTTAGGGTTTTGGGGTTTTTATGGATTTTAGGATTTTTAGGTTTTTAGGGTTTTTAGGTTTTTAATGTTTTTAGAGTGTTTAGGTTTTTAGGGTTTTTAGGTTTTTAGGGTTTTTAGGTTTTTTGGGTTTTTAGGGTTTTTAGGTTTTTAGGGTTTTTAGCTTTTAGGGTTTTTATGGTGTTTGGGTTTTTATGGTTTTTATGGTTTTTAGGTTTTTAGGTTTTTAGAGTGTTTAGGTTTTTAGGGTTTTTAGGTTTTTAGGGTTTTTAGGGTTTTTAGTTTTTTTTTTATTAATTAAAGTCTCTGAAATCCTTAGACTTGTTTTGTCTTTTTGTCCTGCCATTCTTTTAAATGCATAGAATAACACAAATTTTCCTAAATTAATACTGTATATGGAATCTCTCGTAAATTTACCAATATCTCCTGTACAGTCCAATTTCCAAATCGCTTATATAGGGCCTACTACTGTATATGGGGCGGTATACTACTTAAAAGAAGATATAGAAGGAAAAATGAAGAAGAAGGAAGAAAATTACCTTGTTTGTTCGTCAGGGCTTTTAAGAAAGGATCAGGAAGGTTCCGACCTTTTGTCAGAACTTTTATCTTGAGAAAAATGCACCCAGCTGCTAAACATTCGTTCCGGTGTGCCTGTCATCATGTCACGTCGTCTCAGTGCTAGAAACATCCTTCTAAAGAGAAAATTATTATACAAACGGTTGTCTTGTGGCGAGGATCATTGGTTTTGGTAAGTTGGTAACTAAATGGAATTCGACAGTCGGCCGGGATTAGCCCACCGGTACTGCGTTTGGGCGAGCAACATTCCCAGACACTGTGGGTCGCGACCCAAAGTAATGTGGGTCGCAGTGCTCGGAGCAGTGGGGTCGCGACGTACATATAGGGTGGCATTCGGTTGAAGGACGTATCGTTTTCTAATCAATGCCACGGGAAAGAAACTGTTCAGCAACTACGCCATGACATGTCTATAGAATAATACCAATGGCGTATAGCAATATGCTCGGGGGCCCTTGGCGAAAAACGGGCAGAGGGCCTTTCTGCTACTCTGACAATTTGCGAAAAAGTTGACGGCCTTTTTTGTTTGTTTTTTTTGCTTGTCAGTAACAAGCCCTCCTTTTCTTCTGTAGGATTTGATGACTTTATTGGTTTTCAGTCTCTTAAGTATTAACCTATTTAGCCAGCCAATTTACATTTAAACGGGGAAAAATTTTGCCCCCCCCTTCAAATGACGTCCCTGCTTTAGCGATCTCTTATCAAACGTAAATTCCAGACGCGGTGATGCGGTCTTGCACACTGGACCCTATTAGAAGAGGGTCGGGTGACTCGGGTCGGGGACTCGGGGGCTCTTTGCAGGTCGGGGGGCGACGGAGACCCTTGACATTTGGCCAGGTTGTCCATATAGCTACTACGCCTCGGAACTTGCAATGGAAGCTAGTGATAATTATAATATAATTGATTGGATGCAAACACCGACATATCCGTACTCCGATTGTAAGCCACCTTCACCCAGTAGTAGCGTGCAGCAGAGGGGGGCGGGCGGGGAGGGGGCGGTGGAGAGACCAGCTGGGGGGAGCCAAATTTGACTCGGCGACCTGTTTTTTTTGCTCGTCAAACAACATTTTTCTATCGACATGGTCCCGGGGCGCCCATCACTCCCTGCACGCCACTGCCTTGATGCATTCCCCTGGTGCACGAATACTTGACTCTTCATTTGCTCAGTGTCACTGACTGACACATAAAATCCGTATCTGCCAGAGGTTTAGCCTATTCTGTCGTTTAGAGCGTGTGCCACAAGAGTACGTATAAGCCTATATGTCCCCTTGGTTGCTTAGCGCAACTCTACCGGTGGGCGTACCTTTCTTCCCAAAAAAGTGCAGAAGTGTATATGTATGTACTCGATTGCAGGTTACTCTGCATGGGCTGTGTTGGGGAGGGGGAAGATATTGCTGTGACGGTGTTTGTACTGACAGAACGACCATTTCTCTCCACTGCTCTTTGCGACTCAAACATCCGACTGAACTGTGGCCCCTGCTTCAAGTTTCAGAACGGTTAAACCGCCAGACAAGAATAATATATAATAATAATAATAATATTAATATTATTATTATTATTATTATTATTAGTAGTAGTAGTAGTAGTAGTAGTAGTAGTAGTAGTAGTAGTAGTAGTAGTAGTAGTAGTAGTAGTAGTAGTAGTAGTGGTAGTAGTATTGTTCCTTTTTGTTGAAATCACAAACTGCGCCGCGCTCAGTTTCAGCGCAAACCCGTGGTTAAACTACCGACCGCTTCGGTAAAACCAGTTCTCTTGAACAATATAGGCCCCCCCCCTATGCACGAGCAATACACAGCATATAGCGTCAGCATTGGAAATTTCCCCATCTGTGAAATTCCGTGTGCCTGTTCAAACGGACAAAGTCTGCAGAAAACTCCGCGTAAAAATAGCATCGACGACTGAAAACTCTTCGTCGTCGTCGTCGTCATCGTCGTCGTCGTCGCCGTAGGTCGTCGTCACAGGTGAATGAGCGGTCATCGATGCATATAAAAATAATAATCGAAACTAAGGTCTACATCTCTTTTGCGTGTGGGTGCCAACTGCCCATTTAAAAGCGACGCGCACAAGGAACTTCTAAAGACTTTTCGAAATAGTCTTAAAGCGTACGAAAGAGGAAAATGCGAGGAAAGATCGTCATAGCGTTGACTTTGGCGATAGGCCTTTGCAATGTTGTTGGCGCAGCTGAAAGGTAATCATAGCCTTTACTTTTACTTTTATGACATCGAATAACTTTATAGACGACCTAGTGTCTATCTTTGTGAATTTTCCTTAGTCTCGATGACGGTTTGATGAATTCTTGATACAAGAGACAGTCAAAGAACCAGTGGCGGCTCCACCGGGGTGGGGGTCAGGGGGGCCGTGCCCCCTATTGAGAGCCTGGCCCCGCCAGTGGCCCCCAGTTGGGACCCTATACTCAATGCTACATACATTAAACAACAAATGGTTGGCCCCCCGTGATTAGAAGTTGCCACCCCAACGCCCCCCCACTTGCCAAATTCTAGAGCCGCCACTGCAAAGAACGCGAACGTATTTAGGATTTGACCAATCACTTAAAAAACAACGTATAAATTGGTTTCACCTAGACTGCGTTAACAGTCAATCTGTTACGCAGGATGGTTTTTTGCGAGTCAGAGTAACGGGTGAAACCGGTTTTTCATTATTTAACTATGTCAAATAACTTAGTTAGATAATTTGACGACAGTACAATACGATGCTCCCCCCTGCTACGTATATGGCGTAAACCAATGAGGGAAAATCACATTAAGCACTGGCCATGAATTTCCTCCATTCCCCTCACAAATGTTAACACTGTTGTAATCGGGTTGTGTTACTTATTATTATTATTATTATTATTATTATTATTATTATTATTATTATTATTATTACTACTACTACTACTACTACTACTTACTACTACTACTACTACTACTACTAAGACAATTTATATAGCGCTGTAACATGGTAAGTACCAAAATCAAAAGCGCTTTGACAACGCTAACATGTCAATGGTGGACAGAAGATGGCGATGTTGAAACTTAACGTTGTGTTTTCAGTCATTATGATACGTACACCTACTACACAACCGTGACCCGGCTGGAGTGCTTCTTGCGCTCGAACAGGATTTCTTGGTTGGTGGTGACAGATTATGCCTGGACACAAGTAAATGTCCCCTCGACAAATTATTTCTTCTACAGACAGATAATTAATTAATTATTATTTCTAATGCCATTGTGCTGTAGATGCCACCAAATGGTCTAAAAATCTGAGAAAACATTGAAACTGATCACCATTGGGAGTTTGATGTAAAGCTCTGTTCTTAAATATCGAACTATCTTAAGCTTTTCTATCAATACGAACACGGTCGAAACTTTCTCTGGCTTATTTGATTTTACTTGGTTACTTCCGCGTAGCGTCTTAATCAATAATATGCACTGTGCATTTCGCATGCAAATCATCTAAAAATGTCGCGCATGGCCTGCACTTGGACTACAAGTGATAGTCAAATATTTATTTGCTTACGGATCTGGACTCGTCCACAAATGACGTAACGCGCCTAGGGGGGAGCCGGGGAGGGGTCCGGACATTTTTTACGAAACGTGACGAGGGGAGGGGGTTCCGTAAATGTGACGTAACGCAACACAAAATTTTTAAGTGACGACCTTTGTTTTTGCTTGTCAAGGTATTTGGAGAGGGTAAAATACAAGGATGACCTTTTTTTGCTTGTCAGTATGTTTGGAGAGGGTAAAAATAGAAGGATGAATGACCTTGTTTTGCTTGTCAAGACTTTTCGGAAGACTAAAAGGGGTCGGGGTCGCCCCATTGTTACGTCATACTTTAGGGGGTCTGACTTTTTGTTACGTCGCGTTACGTATAGGAGGAAGGGGGTCAATAAAGTACCAAAATCGCGTTACGTCATTTATGGACGACCCCTCCGGTATTTGTTCAGAACCCTGGTGGAGTTTCTTGTTGCCACGACATTGCAGTGTTGCCATCCGCAGACTAGTTGATGCCACCCCTCGCTGTTCACCCGACATTTATGACCCTGTTTGGAAGAGCAAAGGTGACAGTGTACAACCGTAATATATTACTGTATATGATGGTACTCAACCTGCATTACTATAAGCCCACATTATCGCTCGAGTGAAGAACGCCTACCTACCTAATACCTAACGGCGGTGTCGATTTGACTAGACCAATAAATGTATTGTATTTTATTTTATTTAATTAATTTTAATTAATTAATTTATTTATTTATTTATTTATTTATTTATTATAAATAATATGGACAGAGTGTCTCTTCATCGTTTGGTTGTCTTGCAGTTGGTCCGATTGTCGCACTGTCTCCAATACGATTCTACAAATAGGGAAAAAGTGTCAGACAGGCTGGACATCAGTTAACTGCGATGTCCGTAAGTAAGACGTCTTGTTAGCAGGGGCGTAGCCAGGAATTTGATCTGGAGGAGGGGTGGGTATTATGTGATTGTGGTGGGGGGTATAAAACAATAAACTTTGAAAATCTTAAAAAGAACATTTAACATTTTTTAAGGTTGTGTGATTTTTGCGGGGTATATATGCCGATATATACCCCTCGTAGCTACGCCCCTGCTTGTTCGAGGATATTCGCGAAACGCGTAATAAAGTCTGCTGTGATTAACTTCTGTAGCGCCGCTTCATAATGCTCTTTGGCATCGACAGATGGCGCACAATAAATCCGGATTACACGGGAACAGATTTGGTTTAAAAGATCGTCGAATGCCCCAACCATGGCCGGGCATTTTAAGACAGTTATTCACAAGACCAGTGGCGTAGCCAGGGTTTCACAAAGAGGGGGATTATTTATGGACTATGATTCCCAACTTTGGAAAATTCGGACAAGCAAAAAATGGTCTATGATTATGATTCCCAACACGGAAGTAAATCATGACAAGCAAAAAAATCTCATTGATCAAGAGAATTATAATATATATATATATATATTATATATATAACAAGGTTTAAAGTGGTTCAGTAGGGACTGCCCTGTGTGAGAACCACTGTAGGTGGTATAGGTGGTATATATGGTATAGGTATATAAGCGCCTACAACTCTACAACTAGGCCCTATATAGCAATAGAAAATTTTTGGTTGAACAACCAAGTGGTTACCCCCTCCCTTGGCTACGCCTCTGCATAAGACAGTCACATCCAAACCTACTGTAGATACATCGAAGGGAGTCCGGAATATTATTTCTAGGTTCCTGTGTTGAATTTTTTTAACGGTGCATGGCGCAGTCTGTGAAACGTGCATCATTGGCTGGTTGAAAATTCAAATATGTTTTGACGCGTTTTAACCTGTTTGATTGATTGCTATAGCTATCTGTACGAAGCCGTGCCTCGATGGAAAAGTCTGCACAGCTCCTGACACTTGTCAGTGCACTACCACAAGTGGAGGCTGTCAATCAGGTCAGCTCATCGAGCAAATATTTATAGCTTTATTCAAATAGAAAAAAAACAGGAACTACACTACTAGGCCTATCTGTGAATCTTAATTACCTAATCGCCGATCTAATGCAGTGTTTATTCTAGAAAACCTTCTCTTTTCAATTGGCGCAAGCTGGGACGCCCTGCTACTAGGCCTATCTGTGAATTTGAATTCCCTCAAAAATGCAGTTGGCATTTTTCCCCTAAAAAGTAATTTTGACAAGTAGTATGACCTCCCCAATGTCTGTTCCCCCAAATTTTAAACTTCCCTCCCCCAATGTCTAGGTGGCTAGAATAGCCATTGATCTAATGTTTATTGGAATTACTTTTTGATGTAATGTATTTTCTTGCGTTTTCTGTTTGTGTAACAGTTCCTTGCGATGCAGCCATTAACTGTTACCCCGGATCCTGTACCTCGAGTCGCAACTGTGCCTGTCCCGGTGGATTCTCTGGATCAAACTGCATCAACAGTGAGATTAGCAATTATATTAACAATTCGTTTGTCCATTCACTGGCTACAAGATAACGAACAATCGGACCTCTTCGGCCCCGATCAGAGGCGGTTCCAAGAATTCTCGGGAGGAGGGCGGGGGTTGCAATGAATTTCTAAGAAGTTTGTGGACAAAGGCGGATTTTATTAATGGCTAGGGTAGGCTTAAGCCTACCCAACTAATCCCTCCAAAACAAAAAAAAATTCCATCAACACCAGGTCTGTCGCGTGCTGGATGGCACCCCCAGACCTCCATGCTAGCTTACCCAAATATTAAGCTCTAAATCCGCCTATGTTGGTGGGGTGATGCAACTAAATCCTGAAAAGGCTGACAAGCAAAAAATGGTCATTAACAGTGTTTTGCCCAATAATTACCTTGCCGAAAAAGACCCCGACAGCCAAAAGAGCTCGGTGGGGGATGCATCCCCAACGTGGAACGACCCTGATTCCGAAGTCTATTAGCGTTAAACCCGATATCAGTATAGAGTATGACAGATACTAGGACAAATGCTCTGGGTACCCCACTTGAAAGGGGCGTCAAAAATTCTGCGATCTTTGCTCTACTAGCCGCAGAAAGAAAAATCTGAGAAAACCGACTTTGAAGTCAGTGGCGTAGCCAAGGGGCTTGGGGATTAATCCCTCCCTTGGCTGCCGAAAACAAAATATTTTAAATAGAGGAGATGACCTTTTTCTGCTTGTCAAGACTTTTTCCAAATTGGCCACGGTCAAAACCGAAAACCAAACCCCTCCCTCTTCCGCAAATCCTGGCTACGCCATTGCTTTCATCATCATAGACCATCACCATAGCCCAGTCGGCATCGGTAACAGCAAGAAGAGCGAATTTGCAATTCTTATGTCAATAAAACGCCGTCACAGCGTCGCTTGTTAATTTAAGTTCTTAGCCAGCTAAGTTATTTGTCCTATCCCCCGCCATGGGCGTCGTATGCCCTCATCAGAGGGCGGGGGGAGGTTGCATCGGATTCTTTCGCGTGTCACGTGATCGTCTCTGCGCCATCTCTTGTTTGGCGTTCGGCTGACCGAACGAGGAATTCCCAACACTTTCTGTCGCCGGAGTCTTCGCCTGGGAATAATATTAGGCCCAACGTCCGAATAAACTGCATTGCCGCATTAAACTCAGAAGAGGACTAGTGCTTTACTTGTACAACCGTCGCTGACTCTATCTCACGGTTAAACGTAAAAATTCCAATCGCGTGCTTTTACGACCGAGGATGAGCCAGAAAAAACTTCTTTAAAGTTGAATAACAATTCCTCCTCCTCCTCCTCCATCTCCTCCTCCTCCTCCTCCTCCTTCTTTTTACTCCTCCTCTAGTTCGTGTCAATGTCTCAATAGTTCTTGCATAACTTTGCTGTAGAAAGTTTTTCTTCAATCCTACCTTAGTCTGATAGTCAATTTAAAGAGAGACTAATAATAATAATAATAATAATAATAATAATAATAATAATAATAATAATAATAATGATGATGATGATGATGATGATGATGATGATGATGATAATAATAATAATAATAATAATAATAATAATAATAATAATAATAATAATAATAATAATAATGTGATTCTAAGTGGTTTAGGAGGCTAAGTAAGCCTGTGTGAAAACCACTGTGATGTAACCAAAGTGTTTTCCTACAATGACAGAGACGCCAGCGCCGTCTGGGGATTTGGTTTATGCCCACTGCGTGTAAAGCGCCATTTTTATACGAAGTTCTGACATAACCCCCCTCCTCCACCTTTTAATGGGACAATACACCTTTCGCTGAAGACGATTACATAACTGTGCGGTCTTTATAATCTAATAAAGACATAATTCTTTATAATAATAATAATAATAATAATAATAATAATAATATTATTATTATTATTATTATTATTATTATTATTGTTGTTGTCGTCGTCGTCGTCGTCGTTGTTTTCCCACGACTCCTGCTGCCTAAGCCCATCGCAAATATAATTATGATTTATGATCTTTGACGACTTTGTCTTGTTATTAGCGGCGTATCCAGGGTTTCAGAAAAGAAGCTTCATTACCTAAGCAGGCGAGTTACGTTGGGGCTTATTGGGGGGGGGCGGGGCAGGGAGGGGGGTTGATGAAAGTCGCAAACTCAACGGAGTCCAGCTGGGTCGAGTCACAGACTCGAAAAGCACTGTACCTAGCGTAATACTGGAGCTATAGACACATATCTCTCAAGTATTCTGCAAAGACAATTTATCTGCAAGCGCTCTCTCTCTCTCTCTGTCTCTCTCTCTGTCTGTCTGACTGTCTGTCTGGCTCTCTCTCTCTCTCTCCATTTGTTGTTTAATCTCTCTCTCTTAAATCCCATCTCCAGGTGAAATATCTTATCGGTTCTGGGTGGAGCCGCTCGCCTCCAGATGAAATATTTTATCGGTTCTGGGCAATTCTCACGACCAGTAAGGATTCTTGAATAGTGTAGGGGCCCCAAACCCACATGGGCGTAAAAACAGTTTGTAATCTTCTCGTTTTGCAACTTTCTGTCGTGTCGTGCTCAGTCGACAAGACGCCGGATATCAGCGCCTGTGCGATCCAGCTGTACAGCGCCACCACGAATGCCGTCTTCAAGACGATTGCCTGCGAATCTCCAGGAATCGAACCGCAGTCCACGGCCTGGATCGGCAAAGACTCGATCTGGCAGATTCAGGTCACGTGGACGACCAACTACGTTCAACCGTTCAGTCTTCCGTCTTCCGCCTTTGCTCCTCACCTGGCCAACGCCCCTGTGCCCATCGGAGTCGCCGAAACCGGTCTTAGGGTTTTTATTGGAGGAGGTGCAGGTAAGTCACGCACGACTTATCGTATTCAGTCAACCATGATTAGAATCATGCTGTGACCACTCGCTCAAAGTCTGTTGTTAAAACTTGTTATAACCGTACCCCTATTCAAGATTCGTGACTCATGCATGCGGGGATTTATTGCATGCAGGGACTATTATCGTTCGTACAGGAACCTCTGGACAGTTCAACATTTCTGCACCCAACGTGACCTCAGTCGGCCGAAAAACTGAGAAGTAAATGCCGCCCCACCGTACTCACCCGCATTTGAATTTTAAGCAGTGGAATTTTGAAAAAGGAACTCCCAGTTTTCGCTTATAGTTCCTTCCTCGTTCCTGAATTTCCTCTTTCACCGAAACCGCTGGGGCGTTGAGCAAACCAACAGCTCCGGTGGGCGTAGGTCTATAGACTACCTTAGACGTTTTGGTTGCAGAAAATTACGTCTTGATGACGAGAAATGTTTGTGAAAAGATCGCGTCCAATAATGGTTTTCAATTCATTTCTATTTCTTTCAAGTCAGTATCAGTTTTTTACCCAACAAAACGAGGTAGTCTATTCAACACGCTTGCCTAATACGACCATGTTAGACATATAGTTACTCAAAAACGTTGTAGCCCATGTGTTTTGCCCAAATGATTTGTCACAATCTGGTTATGTATAGAGACTTTTAACGTTTGATTTATGACAAAATGGTCTCTGATTTCAGCATCAGGTTTCTACACTGGCTACCCGGTAGCGAACGGTCCGCTAAATACAGTCAACGCAATTGTTACGAATCCATTCTCGGATTATGGATTTACTCCAACTCACAATCAAACGTAACCGTCATCAGAAACATCACCGTATCGCTATTATCACTTAGTAAATCTAACATAGAGCACCAGTGTCGGATTAACTTTTTGGAGGGCCTGGCGCAAACAACGCAACAGAATTTTAACTTTTTTGGATCATTTTGGTAATAATTAAGCGCAGACATGTTTGCACACCTTGGATTGTCAACCCTCCAATTTCGAAGTTTCAAACCTCTGCCAAAAAATTATGAAAATTAATTTTAAAATATAGAAAACTTCCTTAAATATGTTTATTAAAAATGAAATACAACCAGCACTACTGTGTTTTTATTAAAATTCACTGTTCATGATTTAATACAATTTATTTTAAAAGATAAAAAAAATTGAACCTGTGGGTCTGATGCAAGTGCGCCAGTTGCGCCACGGTTAACCCCTTAACTGGGCAACTATTTGTAACTCAATGTAAATGGACGAGCGTTACTCGGGGCACCCTGTTAAGGGGTTAATACGGCACTGTAGAGCACAGTCAGTTATCTAACTGAGTCCATAGTCAAAACGAAATGCATTTAAACACAATACTGCATGAAAAGTACAGGTATGCTCTTAAGCATTCATAGTAAATACTTTTAAAATTAACGATCAAATTAATTAATCTGAATTACTTTAGGAATAATATTTTTGTCTAAGAACCTGCGGTCTATTGCGTAAACGACCATATTTCTCTATTAATTAATTAATTAATTGGCTAATCAGTCATCGCACAGTGTTTATTCTAGCCACCTTGACATTGGGGGGGGGGATTTTGAAATGTTTTAGGGACAAGGTCTGAGTCTCCACACTGGGGGAGGGAAATTTCCATCCCCAAGCCAACATAAAAAAATGTGGGGTAGGGGAATTCCTCCACCCAGAGAAGGCCTAGAATAAACACTGGTCATCTTGGTATTGTACCATTTTATTGTCGCCTGCGTAGCATGAAACTGACCGTCCAGTCGAAAAACGGAGGACATAAGGACGGATCGAACAACCCGTCGATTCCCGGCAGCAGTTTCTCGCCACAGCAGTTCATCGGCGCTCCGGTCACCCGGAGTGCCCTGCTCCAGTTCGACCTGTTGCCTCCGGTACACTGTCTCACCTCCAGCCTCACCACCACCAACTGCCCAGTGTTTGCGATCTATTTAGAAGACGACATCACCAAAACTGCCCCCAGTGATGTGCGACTCTTAGTCAACTTGGTTGAGACGATTACAACCACAAACGTCAGATTGAAAGAGTTTTACAATCGCGTAACAGCTCCTTGCAGCCATCTTGACCCCCACCGCGCATGTCCCATTTTATAGCGCAGCGCGCTGTCAATGTTAATTAATAGCAATACAATGTTAACTAATACAATGTTAACTAATACCATGTTATGTTATAACAATGTTATATTATAACATAACATAACAATCCTGACACCCCTTCCCCTACCACCCTGTCTGTAAAGTGGCAATTTATAGCAGCTATAGGCCATACAGGGATGCAAGTTATCATAGACAAGTCTCATTCAGTACGGATTCTCTACTATTTAATGGCTATTTTTTATCATATGCAACTATAGCAGTAAGCAGGGTTTCCCAAACATTTTGTAACCACGCTGCCCAATTCAGCGGGTTTTATAACGTGCCGCCGCGACCCCAATAATAAGGCATGTAATATTTGTTTAATGCATTACGTCATGTGGCTTAGAGGAATCTTCTGAGTTTTGAATGAATGGCAAAACAAAAGCACTGATCTCAATTCGAATGAAAATATAGCAAATATATTGGACGGAATTGTTTATATATATTATTTGCAAAATAAGACAAAAGGAGAAAAAGAATTATCGAAATTTCTTGAAAATTATCTCTTTTAGCATTTTTCCAGGAACATAGATTTGCAAAGCGTCTTGAAAATCCTATGAATAAGGCAAAATCGCTTAACCGTTAGTAACAAAATATATTGCATAACGGAGATTCTCTATTGTTATCGGAGTTTCAGAGCAAAATGGTCGGAATACGCTTTCCTTGCGTTACTGCGAAATAAAATCAGGCCTCTTGTAGGTAAATCAATATGTGTAGGGCTGTAGGCCTATATGTCCATGCGAGATTATGTTCACCATGATTAGGTTACAAAATTATAATGCGATTCTTTAATTCTGTCGATTCTATTACATATTCACATACTACAAACATATATATATATAATTATATATACATGTAACATATTTTGCCTATTTATTTTTTAACTGACGTAGGCCTAAATGCGACGATTTTCTGCATTTCAGGTGGCGACAGTTCAACCGAAATTCTACAACTGGACTGACCAGGGGTCCGGAATAGTGAATTTCCACGTCGAGGTCTACTACATGCAGCCAAGTGTCAACAACCTACTGGTCAACACACAGCCGGCGGTGGACACTAAGGACGTCGACCCCACGCAGAACAACTACGCGTTCACCTGCACCAAGTCCGGGGTCTACTCCATCGAGCTGACCGTACTGGACCAGGCCGGGAATCCGGCAAAAGCCAGGAAGCTCTTCATCTACAACAAGGACTCCAGACTGCAGACGGATCCGGCGAGTCCGGTGTACGTCCAGGAAGCGGATCCGAACACCGGATACCGGTGGATCACGGAGTTCGCCGATCCGAGAAACGGAGGATACATTCCGTTTACGCTCACCTGGGCAGGTCACTTTTCCAGTTCGGCCCAGTTCGACAGCTCCTGGGGCCTGGCCGCCCAGCCGTGGGGCGCGGGGATCGACGACCGCTACCAGGACGCCTACGGGCGTCGCTCCATCTACGCCATCACGAACATGCCGGGAGGGATCGGAGCCTACGGCGTGGCGTTCATAGTGGACCAGACGGGCGGAGGGAAGGGCCTGACGCCGCTGAACTGGGCCTGGATGAACGCCACGAAGACGTCCTACGTCCTTCCCATCGCCGCCGGTCTCACGGACGGCAGCTGCGTTGTCGTCTGGCTGCAGTGCTATGACGTCGCCGGGGCGTCTCAGACGACTAAACTCGTCGTCGGCGTCGATAGGACCCCGGCCGATGTCAAAGATGCGAGTTTTTCCGTCAACGGAATCGACGACACCACGTCCAGGTCAGAGGCCGCCAAGTCTTCTTCAAGAAACCCCCCCCACCCAAAAATTTTTAAAACTTATATTGGGGGTCCGACTGCCAGTGGCGGCTCCCGTGCCTCCCTCTATTGAATGCCTGGTCCCCCGTAACCCCCTCTGTTGGGATCCTATACTTACTACAACATAGGCACTGGGCAGCAAATGGTTGGCCCCCGTGCTTAGAAGTTGCCACCTCCAACGCCCCCTCCCCCACTTGCAAGATCTTGGAGCCGCCACTGCTGACTGCTAAAAATGAAATAGTTCGACATCGACAGAGGAGGATCTAACTATAGATTAACCAGACCCGAACCATCTGTCCATAACATTATACCTTTGTCCCGGTAGACGATAAATTTGCATCTTGTCTCCTCGTGGACTCAGATAGATGCCATTTCAACGGTTACAAAGGGCGCGAATCTTTCGCGGCCCTTTTTCCTTTAGTCAATGTTATTTACGACAGTGGTTCTCACACAGGGCAAACCTTCCTGAACCACTTTAAACTTATTATTATTATTATTATTATTATTATTAATTATTATTAATTATTATTATTATTACTATTATATTATTATTATTATTATTATTATTATTATTATTATTATTATTATTATTATTATTATTGTTGTTGTTGTTGTTGTTGTTGTTTTTCTTGTTGTTTCAGTGTTCTATAGTTTTATTGTTTGTCGTATAGTGTCGCGATCAACACTACAGACAGAGCGAGTGGCATATTGCAGATATCGTTTGGAATTTACGATTCCAAACTGAAAAACAAGATACAATCGGGTTCCGTTGTTCCGAAGAAAAGACCCCCTCCGCCTCCACCCCAATCCAAGAGAAAGAAAAGGGTTGGTACACTTTTAGATCATCTGTCGGTCTACCCGTCCATCTGTCTACGTGCCTGTCTATTTGTCTGCGTGCCTGTCTATCTGTCTGCCTGCCTATCTATATTTATGATTTTTAATAAGTTACATGGATTGCATGTTGTTTAGATGTGTGTGTGTGTGTGTTTGTGTGTGTAGCTGGTACAACCGTGTACTGCGAATGATGCTACGTGCTACTGCATTCCGTCCGGTGACTGTTTCGACTTCATCCAAGTCGTAGAGATTGACAACTGCTGGCTGGATCGTTTGGCTGGACACGAATTCGAATTCAGATTCACGGTCACAAACGGGGCAAATATGACTTCAGTTGAACAGACTGTCAAGGTAAAAAAACTGGTGACAGATTTAAAATATCTGTCTCTTGATATAGCTAAAGGGAAATGTTGACCGTATTTTAAAATTCTTGCATTGCTAAATTTATCCCCCCTCGAAAAAAAACCTACAGAAATACTGCTTGAATGCGATGTTTTTGTTTATTTTACAGATGGGAGAGCTGTCTCTGAACTGTCGAAGTAAGAAATCTTATTTTATTCTGTAGACTCAATAAATCATAATCTATTCATGGGCGTCCCGAGGGAGGTGCAAGGGGTGCAATTGCACCCCTGGAAAAATTGCGGAGTTATAAAAAAGTAAAATTGCTTGTTTCTTTCGTCACAAGACCTTGTTTTGCACTCCCCTGGAAAAATTCCTGCGGACGCCCATGAATTTATTACTGCAACGTATTGACGTGATTTATCATTTATATAGCGCCTCTGGTATTGTATTTGCGTTTAGTAGGCCTACACGACGTATCGTAATTAGTAAGTTATATTAAACTGCGTCGTATGCAGGCCTACGTCCAACAGTTGATAGTACCTATTATAAATATTTATTTTATTTGATATCTAATACCAGCTAATGCATTTGTGTTAGTTGATTATACGAGCATTTTATGGTAGGCATATAGGCTATAGGCTATAGTCCTAGGCCTACTAATGATTTTGACGCTGTTTTATTTTCATTTAAAATCGAGCTGTTCGTTTTTCAGGACTTGTTCCCGTGGCAGGCATTGTGGTTGGTAAGTGACTTTTAATTGCCGTAGGTCTACAGTAAAACCCCCAGTAACGCTGACTTGAAAGATTTTTTTACTGTACACGGGTTGATAACAATGACAATAGAAGATGAAGGATTGTAACACGTTATGAAACTCATATTTACGTAAAACCAGCACATTGACCTCCGTTAGATCTAGCCTTAAGACGTAGGCCTACCTGTTTGGCGTGGTCAGTCCCTTTAGATATCTCCCCACCGGCGATATAACTGACCTTTCCCACTTGACCTGACTCATGTATTCGGATTTGGTGCACAATCGGCTGATGCCCTGGGCATTGTGGCATAGGCTAGTGCATGCACCATGTAAGTTGATTGATTGATTGAACGAGTGATTGATCTTCATCAGGAGTGATTCTTGGAGTGCTGCTTCTCATTGCTTTGATCGTAATCGTCGTCCTCGTCGTTCGAGTGCGCGTCTGCAACAGACCGGTTCCGGCGCGGCTGAGGGAGGCGGGAAGGACGCTGCGCAACAAGTTCTCCCACTCGGACAACAACAAGATCGACCTCAGCCTCATCCAATCTCAGCTCGATGGCCCTTTTTGCTTGAAAACATCCTCAGACTTTTTGGCAGGGGACCCCAGGCACCTCAACGGAATCGTCCATCTTCCTAAAATTTATATAGCCATAGCTCAAAACCGATCCAGTTCAGGAATTGAGCCTCTGAACTTTCAGACGATTCAGGAAGATATTTTTCACACATCATAATATCCCTCCTCCAACGCCCCCCCCTATTCGGACGGGTACCAGTCTTGATTGGGTAGGGTAGTATATCGATGGAGGAAAACGCACCAGGCAGCAGACTTTAGAGCGTTTCAGACGCCCACATTTTTCTCGTCAAGACTTTTGGGCCGAAAAATGTCCAAGTACCCCTATTCTGGGATCCTGGCTGCGCCACTGATAATAATAATAATAATAATAATAATAATAATAATAATAATAATAATAATAATAATGGAATTTTAGTGTTTTAGTGTGATTTCTCATATAGGCTATTGAATCAAAGAGTAGGCAAAATATTATGGTATAGGACAGTCTAGACTTAAATGAGTTTGATTGTGATCTTGGGACAAGAACATGCTTTTTTATTACAGAACTATTCAAACGACTTTTATAATTATAAAGAACAGTTAATTAAGCACCAAAGCCATTTACGTCTTTCGTTTAGCTGTACGCAGGCGTTGATTTTCTGCCAAAATTTCAGGAAGGAACCTACGTATACAATAACAGGACAGTTCCGAATTCGCAGAAAATAATTTCCAACAAAGATCTCTACCAGGATGAGACCATATCCGATGGGCGATTCGCTGTCATTCGAAAAGGTCGCCTGACAAGAGGAAACGACAGCATTGAAGTTGCAACGAAATCTCCAAAACGTAAGATCTACAAAAACTCGCCGATTAAATATATGTTATACGCCGCATAGCCCGCATTTCTAAGGAAATAAATTCTCTCTCTACCCCATTTAGTATAAACGGGGCTTTTTGTAAAAAATAATATTTTCCGGAACGCAATATAGAGCTAGTCATTCTAATTGTTTGGACCATCGATAAAAATAAAATGTTGTCAACACGTCATATAATATCATTCCGTGGTTCGGCTGTATAAATAGTAGAGACAATTATTCTAATTGTTGGAGTCGGACCATCGATACAAATAAAATGTATGGTAAGAAAATTGAAATAGAGACGGCAATAATTAGACATAGTTCAAACGTTCTATTTTTTTATCTTAATGTCTCAATAGAAAAACTTTCTCGGTCAAAGAGTCTTAGAGACCATGCAGTCTTTTGTATTTCGTTTTCAGATTTTCCAAACTCTCGTTCCGGCAAAAAAAAGCGCCCTGAGGCTGTATAAATAGCGAGAATCTTGAGCCTTTGCCCGTATAACCAGGGCTGACGGGAATCTTGAGCCTTTGATAACCGGGGCTGACGGGGGTAACAGTGAGTTTAATTTTCGGATGACGTATGATTTCTTTCAGGTAAAAATAATGAATCTGACGCGAGTCTAATGAGAGAGAAGATCGCTTATTTGAACAAATTGCCTCGCAATGACTATGTCGTGGAATACCTTGGAAGTACGGAACACACCGGCGCGGAAGGTACGAATACCTGAACTCTGTATGCCTGATTGGCAGCGTCTCTGATGAAGCTGCATAGCGGTTGAGAACTTGAGAGCGAGATTCGAACCAACGACCGAGTGGGGGGGGGGTCGGTAGGCAACATACGTTAGCTTCTTCAGCACGTCACAGCCATCGGAACATTTTCGGTTATATTAAGCGTAACACCATTGCTCTCAACATTGCTCTCTCTCTCTCTCTCTCTCTCTCTCTCTCTCTCTCTCTCACACACAATTTTCAAATTCTATAAACTATATGAAACCTTATCGACAATCACACACGATCTCCGATCAAGTTTTCTACTCAACTTTACACAAACCTGACGACCAATCTGCAGTGTATGGCTGAAAAGAGTTCACCCCACTCCACCCTCACCCCGTGCCATTCGTGGCTACGCCAGTATTTCTCTCCCAGAGAAAGGGCAGCGGGTTCTGGCACTGTTTTGAGCGAACTGCCGCCGTCAATAATTCGCTCTTATTTTATGAATCACGAATATAATAATAATAATAATAATAATAATAATAATAATAATAATAATAATAATAATAATAATAATAATAATAATAATAATAATAATAATAATAATAATAATAATAATAATAATAATTGAACCCTTACATTGACTAAAGAATTACTGTTATTTTGTGTGTTTCTCAAAATAATAGGACCTGTCATTGTTTTGGAATATTGCGAAATGTCTCTGAAGGACTGGTTGAGTAACGTCCGTAAAGTAGACAGCGACGCTCTGGAGGAAATGATGAACTTCATTTCGAATATCGCATCCGGCGTCAAATTTCTACACGAAAATGATGTAAGAGAGTTGTGTGCAAATTCATAATACAGTGTATCATTATCATCATCATCATCATCATCAACGTCGTCATCATCATCATCATCATCATCATCATCATCAACAACAACAACATCATCATCATCATCATCATCATCATCATCAACAACAACAACAACAACAACAACAACGCAAATTCATATAGTCTAAATGTTTTTCTCGCGACTTACGTTTTTGCCCACTTCTAAATTACCACTCTAGAGTTCATCTAATAAATTTCTTGACTCGAAAAATACGAGGCATTGAAGCTCACACAGGCCTATACGAAAACCGCGAATGTTAGAACAATACAACAACTACGGTACTTAATAAATCTTGCGACAAGTCTTATCACCACGTTAACACAACATTGACCCGTATGTATTTTTACAGAAATTGATGGACTTCTGTAAATTAGTGTTTTACAGAAAATGTAAATTTTACAGAACATTTCCGTGTCACAAGGCTGCCAGAACAGTTCTGTAAAATTTACAGAAGTTTTAGAACAGTGATATATATGTCTGATAAGTTATTTCAAGTTGGATTCGCTCTCGCTCTCTCTCTCTCTCTCTCTCTCTCTCTCTCTCTCTCTATATATATATATATATATATATATATATATATATATATATAGAGATATATATATATATATATATATATATATATATATATATATATATATATATATATATATATATATATATATATATATATATACTATATGTTTATCGATGCTGTGATGTTTACATGTATAGGTGATACACCGCCGTCTCGGCGCTAGAAACGTTCTTCTGAAGAAAAATCCAAACGGTTATCTTGTGGCGAAGATCATTGGTTTTGGACCGAACTACGAGGATCGCGACGGACAAAAAGTAAGTCCACGATAGTGGCGTAGCGAGGGGACAGTGGGGGCGAACCGGCCCAGGCGGCACTTGCTCCAGGGGCGGCATTTTCGAGAAGACTTTTTTCAGGAGGAAACTGGGATAAGGTTTTTTGCCTGTCAAGAATTTTTTAGGAAGTGCAAGCTATGATGGCCTTTTTTGGTTGCTAGATTTTTTCGGAGGCGGCGCCTTTTTCGCCCCAGGCGGCACTTTGCCTCGCTACGCCACTGTATCAGAAGAAAGACTTTCACATTTCACAAGTTTAGATGTGCGATTTTTGGGTCAATTTGTCATTTTACGGTTCAAATAAGGCAATTCTAGCTAAGCCCTGCATTTGCATCTACAGAGGATTGATCGCCCCCTGTTGACGCCCATGTTTACTGGTTGGGCGTTGTTTTTTTATTTTGCAGACTACAGTGCCGGTTAAGTGGATGTCTCCAGAAACTCTTGAGACGTTTCACAACAATGTCCCCGACGTACAACACGAAGACAGATGCATGGTCGTTTGGCATCACAGCGTGGGAGATATTCTCAAAAGGTATAGACCGTCATTTCAATATGGACAACTTTCGACCAGTGGCGTCGCCAGGAATTTTTGGTTGGGGGCAAAAGGGGAAGGGGGCTAGCGTGTCAGATTCCTTACCCTCCCATCCACCCCCCCCCCATCCACAAAAAAACTTTCTCACCGGATTTTCGCGAATCTGGTACGTGGCCTGGGGCAGGTTGGGGCAGTTGCTCCCATTCCCTCCCCCTGGCCGCTGGCGACAACAGGCAATGCAATATCCAATACAGCAGGCATAACACAGTGTTTGAGCTATGAAATTTGAGCTGGGGGGATTGAGGACTGAAATTCAATGAATGACAGAAGTTGCATGTACCCAATAGGCCCCTATACGATTTTTGGGAGGGTTGTAAAGTTAACTGGGGGTTCAACCCCTCCCCCCACCCAACTCCCCCTCGGCAACTCCAACACTGGCTAGGCCTAGCACGAAGCCGAGTATAGCAAAATTATCAAGAACGTCTTATAATACACAAAGCTGTATTTCACCATAAAACCATCGCAGGTCTAAAGTCTAGACATAGAATAAAATAAGTAACAGGGGAAATTTTTCAAGATATTAAGCCAACGAACATGCAAATGAAGTTGGGTTAATGTTTATAGCAACAGGCATAAACTTGGACGAAAAAGTGGGGGTCCAACACCCCATAGGCCTATGCCTGCCCTTCTCATTTACTAAGCCTAGCCTCTTAAAAAGTTTGGGACCTACCCTAGCGACCTAATAGAAGATTACGCCTATGATAGACATACATTTTTATAATCGTCATCAGTCTGTTCAGAAAATCTAATCGATAAGTCTCACGTATGCTGTTTTCAAGGAAAGGAACCTTTTCCAAACTGCTCGAGTGACAAGGTGAAAGATCTTCTGATGAACGAGAAGAGAATGACTCTTACCTGTCCAGAAGATTGTCCCAACGAACTGCAAGTTAACTCTATAACCAGTGTTTATTCTAGCCACCTTGACATTGGGGGGAGTTTGAAATGTTTGGGGGCCAAGATTTGTCTCTCCACGCTTTGGGGTGGATTTCCATCCCCAAGCCAACATATACAATTTAGGGAGATTTTGAAACTGTGGAATCCCCCACAAACAGGCCTAGAATAAACACTGTCTATAACTATACGTCTAATCAATGCGCTCATTTAATAATGATCTTTTTATATGTTCTGTATCAGCAGTTGGTCTATTATTATTATTATTATTCATGCCAATGTCTAGGATATTAGTGAACATCGTGGCTTTTCTGTATTAACCCCTTAACTGTGTATTTAACTGTAACTCAATGTAAAATGGACGGATATATCCGGGATCCCCAGTTAAGGGGTTAAGCCTGTGTTTCCGTGCTCCGCTGTGCTTAATGCCTAAGTGACATCAGCCAATAATTCACGCATCTCCATCTGATCCTATTGTGAACGGTTTAGTTTAGTATATGACAATAATTAATATTATTTATGGTATTTATTCTTTGCGAAGTCATATTATATAACTTTCTCGACAATGCTATGAAACTGTAGCCCCCTCCTCCTCACCAGACCAGTGGCGGCTCCAGGATTTGACAAGTGGGGGGCCGTCCAGGCGATAATTTCTAAGCATGGGGACCAAATATTTTTCTTAAACCTGGACTAGTAGTCTAGCTGCTTAGAATGAGCGCTGTAAAGTATAGGGGACAATTGGGGGGGGGGATTCAATATGGGGGCACTGGCCCCTGGGCTCGACGAAGTTATGTGCAGTTTGGCTAAGGCGTCTGAAATATGAAGGCCTATATATTTTTTCATGGTATAGTAAGTTAATAGGCCTATGCATCTGAATGGGAATTATAATAGCATTAGACCTATAGGCCTGTGTAGGCTTAGATGGCATCTTAATCACCACAGGTTAGACAGCCCACTATTTAATTTAACCCCTTAACTGGGGATCCCGGATATATCCGTCCATTTTACATTGAGTTAATTAAATAGAATAAAGTAAGGCCTACGTTCCAGGGCCGGCCTTACGTTTTGCGGAGCCCTGGGCAAGATAGGGTAGGGTCAGTGACAACAATCGCGACAAACTTTGCGCAGAGGAAAGGAGGTCGTCAGACAATCCTGCCTACGTAGGCCTAGGTGCCTAGGTGGGCGCTATTTATTTAATCATTGACTCAAATGTTGTTTTATTGATGTGTCTATATTGCAAAATATAATAATGGTGGCTATACATTGCCTAGACTTTCAAACCTTTAAAACAAGCAGACACCTGATAGATATCCAAATGCGGGTCCAGATTCCTTGTAGGCAAAGACTGGGCTTCAATCGGTGTAAATATGAAAGCCCTACGACACCACAAATTTTCGCTCAAATTTCGAAAAAAAAACCTGGACTATATATAGTCCATGAAAAATTTTCGGGCGACCCAAAAATTCATGTCGATATTTCACCCAAATTTCTATGTAGAACCCTTAAACGCCTTGCAGTGATGTCAGTGGACTAGAAAAATCCGTCACTTTCCTAGGTGGCCGCTATTTATTTTATCATTGACTCAAATGTTGTTTTAGGTATGCGAGCGTTGTGCAGCCATGTTGGAATTTCAGACCAGACCAGAGACCGGAATTCTCTGAAATCTGCTCCAACATAAATTCCTTCCGTAATGGAAACGAAAAGACTCCAGGCTACTACACGATGCTTCGGGTTAACGAGAGCAATAATAGGCCGGCCAACTACAGGCTATACGATGACGCGGCCTGATGGCGAAATGCCCTGGGCGAAAACCACCGCCCTCAATGCACCTAACATTAACTAACTGGAAGCTGCACTTTTTCAATAGACTTTAATACGACATGCAGACAAATTTTTAGCTTTTATACACGATAATGCAGTAGTTAGTGGTTTGTTATTAACTTATTATACAGAGTTAGTTATTAGATAACTCTTATTAGTTAAAGTTAAGACATGTGTTTGTTTCTTATGCTGTCTGCGTTTGAAATAAAGTTATATATATATATACACATATATACATTATACATATATATATATATATATATATATATATATATATATATATATATATATATATATATATATATATACAGAACATCCATTCTATATAAGCCTATAGGGTTATAGAATTGTATTGATCGTTACTGTCCGCTTTTCTGTTCGATATAAAATGTTTTTCGTTGTTTTTATTCCAGGTATTTGAACAGGTGTTTGCGGTTCTTTCAGTCAAACTGTGCTTTTGAGCGGCACACGCGACTCGTTTGTCTATTTGATGGTTTTATAGCGCCAAAGTCCTGGCATTAAGTCAATAACTGGTTACATTCAGAGGCTGAAGGAGGCCCGGGCCAGGCGGAATTTTTAAGCAACAAAAAAGTCTTAGCCAAAATTTTAAAAATCGGCGACAAGCAAAAAAAGTCACCCAATTTTCAACGTGACAAGCAAAAAAGGTCATCATCAATATTTTAAAATCATCACCAAATTTTGAGGCCCCTCTCAGATGGAGGCCCGGGCCAAATGGCCCTCCTAGCCCTCCCTCTGGATGGGCCTGCCTATTCGTGATAACCAGTAGGCCTATGAATCTAATCCAATAATAATAATAATAATAATAATAATAATAATAATAATAATAATAATAATAATAATGACGACGACGACGACGACGGCGACGACGACGACGACGACGACGATGACGATGATGATGATGATGATGATGATGATGATGATGATGATGATGATGATGATGATGATGATGATGATGATGATGATGATGATGATGATGATGATGATGATGATGATGATGATGATGATGATGATGATGATGTGGCTTAAATTGGTTTAGGACTTAGCAGCCTGTGTGAAAACCACTGTATAGTAACTCTCCGCATTCAATAACCTAGTTTTCCTAGATATCTTTTGAATCTGTTTACTGTTTCAACTGTCACTCCCACCTCGTCCAAACTGTTCCATCGGTCCACAACTCGCACTAAAAAAAATTTTCTTTCTCGGGCCCACCCTCAACTTAAACAATTTGCATGTGCGACCTCGTCAATTTATATAAGCCTTTACACCAGCATGAGATACATTGATCAGTCAGATATTTTGATCATAGGCCATTATAGGATCGATGCCAGGCATTTAAAATGTGACGTTAGGCCTACTCCACAGCATTAGGCCTACAATGACTTTGATTATGTGATTAGATCGCACAAAGCATTTTCTTCTTCTTCTAGCGAATGCCTTTCTTTCTCAGCCATTCAACGGCATCAGGTTGAGCCTGATGCAGGGTCTCGAGTCCTCCTTCGAATCTGGTGAGGTGGCAGTCATTGACTATGTGGTTCATAGTCTGTCTGATGCCGCAAGGGCAATTCGGGTCATCTCTGGCTCCCCAACGGTGAAGCATAGCGGCGCATCGGCCATGGCCTGTTCGATAGCGATTGAGGTGGACCCAATCATAGCGCACTAGGTCAAAGCCGGGTTGGCGCTTGCAGGGGTCTGTGATGAGGTGTTTGTTCTTGACCTCAGCAGACTGCCAACTCTGCTTCCATGAGTCCGGAACAGAGAAGTGCAGTATAGGCGCAGGAAACCAGATTGGATGACGAGACGTCAGACGTTGAGCAGGATGGTCAAAGATGTCCGCATGTATTGGTAGATCTGGTCGGGCATTAATGTGGGCAGTGAGCTTGGATGTTGCGGCTTCACGACGAATAGCTGGCGGGACGATGTTACTAAGGACTGGCAACCAGTGAGCCGGGGTAGAATGGATGGTTCCAGAGATTGTCCTCATGGAGGAATTCAGTTTGGAGTCGACCAAATGGACGTGGGGGCTTCGGCACCATACTGGAGCACAGTATTCTGCAGCAGAGGAGCATAGTGCCAGTGCTGACGTTCTTAATGTCGCTTGCTCCCCACGTAGAGCCGGCCAGTCTTGCAATGATGTTGTTCCTCGAGCCCACCTTTGCCGCAGTTTTTTGAGATGCTCATGGAATGACAAAGTGCGGTCAAGAGTGACGCCAAGATAGACTGGCTGGGCTTCATGTCGGATTCTTTTACCATCAAGTTGTATATTGAGCTCACGTAATGATGAAGCGTGATGTAGATGGAAGACAGATGATACTGTTTTTGCAGCGCTAGGGGTTAATCGCCATTTTCTGCAATAGTCAGAAAGGAGTGTCATGTCTTTAGTTAGTGTTTCCTCAAGCTTGTCAAACTTTTTAGCCTGGGTTGCACAACAGATGTCGTCGGCGTAGATGAATTTTCTTGAGGAAGTTTCCGGAAGGTCATTGATGTAGATATTAAATAGCGTGGGGGCCAGAACAGAGCCTTGAGGAAGGCCGTTTGATAGACGCCTCCACCGGCTTGTTTTGTCGCCCAAATGCACACGGAACCTTCTATTCTGGAGAAGAAATGATATAATGTTAGCCACCCATGGGGAAGGCATCTAGATATCTTCACCAAGAGACCACGATGCCAGACCGTGTCATACGCTGCTGTAAGATCGACGAAGACAGCACCTGTCTTCAAGTTCTTCTGGAATCCATTTTCGATATGCGTTGAAAGGGCCAGGACCTGTTCACAGGTAGATCTTCCTGGCCGGAAACCAGATCAGGGTTAAAGAATTCCTCCGATTCGACAGCAGCAACCTTTCAAGGAGTTTGTAACAAACAGAAAGGAGAGATATCGGTCTATAACTGGCAGCCAGTGCTGGGTCTTTCTTAGGTTTCAAAACAGCTATTATCTTCGATTTGGGCATGGATTCAGACTCTGACATGATGAAATGCAGTGAGCCACTGATGATAATAAGTTCTGGGGTAATGATCATAGAGCTGCCGTTCCCGGTTTGACCTTCTTCAATGCATCTTCCAATTCAGACAGGGTGAAAGGAGATGGCTTTGGGGCTGACCAGACAACCGGAGATGGGATTTCCACTCATGAGAAATTTCTCTTTTCCAGTCTGGGTCGATCTTGGCTCGGCCAACTTGAGTTAGGTGGCTGGCCACTGAATTTGAGATACAGGAGGGTGGAAGACGGGAGGAGGTTGGCTGCCGGCGTCCAGTCGGTGAAGGAGCTTCCAGGCCTTCTTACTCGAGGGTGAAGTCCAGACTTTCTGTGAGTTGAAGCCAGCGAGCTTGCGAGCTGCGTCTAAACAATTAGCTGATCGGCCACTGTCGCCCGACTCCTCGTATTGCTTTAACAGCTGCTCGCATTCTGCGTCAAGGCAAGGCGTGTAGTTGGCGCGTCTCCCACGAGGAATGGCATGGGAAGCTGCCTTGAAGATGGCTTGGCGGAAGCGCCTAGATATAGAATTAATTGGGATTACAGGAATGAATTTGTTGGTAAGATCCCCAAATAGACACCAGTTTGCTTTCCGGAAATTCCATCTTAGTTTCTCCGAGCACGGGATCACTGGGAGCTGAAGACCGATGTGAATGATGACTGGACGGTGCTGACTATGCGGGAAGTCCTTGAGGACATGTCTCGTGGCTGGAAGGGCTTGACCGTTGGCTGTGCTAACCCAAAGGCGATGAGTCTTTATTCCATCTGGCGCTGTGAAAGGAGCCTGGTTGCTTGGGATCATATAGCAGTGAGAGGTCATTCACAGAAGCCCAATCTGCCAGGATGGAACCGTCAGCACAAGTGGAGGAGTATCCCCAGTCTTGGTGCCGGCAGTTAAAGTCTCCTATGTAGACGGCTGGATGATTCGGGCTAGGCAGGACCTCATCATCCCACGAGGCGCTGGGAGGCTTGTACACATTGACAAGCTGGATAATTCCAACACTAACGGAGTCGTAGAAGGTCGAGGAGGCAACATGGTCTGCGAGATCCGATTTGGCATACCGTGTTTTGATGGAGATCATAACATATTAGGTCAAATCCACTGATGGTAAATCGAGCAGCTTATGCTATGTGTGTTTTTGTAGGCAGATGACATCTGCCTTGTGCTGTGTGGCCAGTTGACCAATAAGTACGCGTTTAGCAGAGGATAGCCCCCTCAACATTCAGTTGGAGGACTCGGAGAGCAGGACCAACAGCTTGAAAGCTGTCATGAGCTACTTGTTGCTGGCTTTGAAAGTGACTGGGATCCATGCGATTCAGTCGGCGAGGTAGGATCGTTAGTTTCCCCAATAGAATTGGGTACTCATTGATCGATCCAATGCACCCCACACAATGCACAAAGCATTGATTTCAATTAAGCTAGATAGCGTTCATTTATTGTACAGAGCCAAAAGTTTAACCAACTTTTCCACTATTTTACACCTATTATTGTTATGGTAACCACTGTCGAGATGTCAAAGAAATAAGGGTATCTCTGACACGCTAAAACTGAATGAAAATGGTGGAAAGCGGGCTATGCTTTCAGATACCTTGGACTCTATCTAGTATTTTAAAGTCTATGACATGAAAGAAAGTTCTGTGTTCGCATGCGCGTCGTCGCCGTCCCAGTCACTTCCGGGTTCTTACCGTCCGAAGCGTGAAGTCGATTATGGCGTGTTCGGTGGCCGACGTTCCTCCGTTGAGTCCTGCTCCACTCTGTCGCCCGTCCCTCTGGCCGCCGACGGTCGCCCTCGTCCTCCTCCTCGCCCTGTCCATCTTCTCTCGGCCGGCGGCGGTCGAGGCCGTCGGTGAGGTTGTCTACGCCGTCAACTGCGGCGGCCCGCCGCACGTCGACGTCTACGGGGTGGAGTACAGCGGCGACCCTCTGGCCGTCGGGTTCGCCTCCGATCACGGCAAGAACCTCGCCATCCGCCGAGTCCCGCCGCCCGACCAGATCCTCTACCAGACGGAGCGCTACCACCTAGCAGACTTCGCCTACGACGTCCCGATCAGGAAAGACGGCGACTATGTTCTCGTCCTCAAGTTCAGCGAAGTCTGGTTCACGGAATCCAACCAAAAGGTTAGATATGCGTCTAAAACCTTGAATCTGTGGGGTGGGGGTAATCATTTAGCCTGGTGGGCTCGTTCTGGATTGCTGCTCCGAGGAAGGGGCTGGGTTTAATCGCTGCCAGATTACCAAACCTTTTTGTAATGTAACGCAGCAGAATATTTGTATAGCATCTGTTCTGAAGAATCGCTCAGAAGCTTTTCTGTTGTAATTAATGCATTTTGACAAAAGGATTCGCTTTAAGCCATTTCATAAAGAAGGCCATAGAATCTACAGTTGCCACAGTACACATACTGGAGTTAGGCTAAGTAGATGAGAATGTTTAGAATATTGATCTAACTGCAGAAGACACGAAAATAACTGCACCCTACGGCTTGATTAACACCAATTCAGATAGTCCAAAGTGCTGTTCTAGTAGGCTTTGATTGGATTTTTGAAGCTTATGGTTTCTCTGTAGTCTTTTAAAGTTTGTTTCAAGAGACTTATTATAGAACTTTGCCATGTGCTGTTTGTTAGTTTTGGTCATCGGTGTTTTGCTTTTAAGGTGTTTGATGTCCGACTGAACGGAGAGCTGGTTGTGGTTCACGATCTCGACATATTTGCAGTGGCTGGACTTGGAATTGCTCACGACGAACTTATACCATTCTCCGTTAAAAAGAGAACTTTAACGGTTGGAATAGAATCGTCAGAATTTGATGGCACATTGAGGATAGAATTTCTTAAGGTACAATAAGAGTACTACTGTCAAATTTGACTAAATTTTCTACAACCAGTGTTCAATACTAACTGCATAAATATTTACCAAAGAAAAAAATTTCAAGAGCCTTATTTATTATAAGTTCTTTCAAGTTTTTGTATGTTTTCCACAAATAACAATTGTTTGGCAAATTGTGTGAAAGAATCACTTGAGTATTGTGCTTCACTTTGCTACTGTGTTACAAGCAGACCACATGGAATTAAATTTTAACCTCTTTACCGTGTATTTAACTGTAACTCAATGTAAAATGGAACGTATATATTCGGGGTTCCCAGTAAAGGGGTTATGATTCTGAAGTCGATCGTGGTCTTAATGTCAACTGGACATATTTTAGTTGTGGAAGGTTTTGAATGATTAAGGTCTAACTGTGTTCTTGGTGAGTAACTGTTTTGGTGCTGAATTTTAGGCATTTGTGTTGGTTTTAAAATCAGGAAATTTGATTGCATTAATAATACTAGTTTCCACAGATTTCTTTACTCTTAAAGTCTTAATTATTATTTTTAGAGAAATCATGACAATCCAAAAATCAATGCCATCGTTGTGATTCGCGGAAAAATGGAAGGTAGAAGTTATTTTTTAATTTGATTTCCAAAATTTTTATTTGAGCTTCTTATGTTGTCTTCCTTATAAAAATTTTATCTTTTACAAATTCTATATTTCTTCCCAAGTATTGCTGTGACTAGTTTTCATGTTGTGTTTTCTTGTGTCTACATGCCCTGTCCTGTTTCACTTGCAAGTTCATACTGTGTTGCTTGTGAATATAATTGCATAGTAAAAACTGCAATATGTATTATTCTGTCTCATCTTATGCTCATGTGGTATTGTGTGATGGTAAATTTGTATCAGGTATTAAATTTTAATCATATTTTTTCCTTCAGATGTTCCTCAGTTGCCACCCTTGCCTCAGATGGATCGCCCGGATGTGGAGGATGAGGAAGAGGACGAGACGTCGGAAAGTAAACCGGTCAAGGAAAGGCGGAGGAAGTCTCCTCACCCCGAACAAAAGATCCTCGATCCATACGCCAGCGAGGATGCGTCGAGCATGATATTTCCAATAATCATAGCCGTTGCTGCCTTCGTACCGTTGGTCTTCTGCCTCTGTAGATTATAAAAATGGCGGCTTACTGCCATCCTCCTCTTGTTCTGAGATAAACGGCCTTGGTAACGCAGGGTTATGTACTGTACGTTCGATGCGTTCGCACAAGGTTTATTTTGATATCCGTCCGAAATTTCTCTACGCTCTAAATTTTCTTTTCTAATCAATTTTTTTATTTTGCGGCTGTTTTTGTCGACACGATGCCTGCTTATTTTTAGCAGTTTTATTCCTGATTTTTGAAGTTTAATTATTCAGGCTTGGTGATGACATCGCTACCTAATACCTATCATGTCCTCACTTTCTTGCTGCACTATTTTGAATTTAGACTAGAAATTTGACGGCCTCCTGCGGCTTCAATTAGTGCATAATTTTTATGGCTGTTGTTGTTGATTACGTGGTTTAAGCTACTAGCAAAAGTTCCTTGGTTTTCATGAGATTGTAAATGACAGTTTTTTTTTTTCTGAGCTATTTTCCTATATTTTGTAAATACGATATTCAGTGTTGCTGTTGATTTCATTGCAAATTATGATTGCACGGGAGATGTACTTTAATTTCTCTGACTATTTTATATATTGTTTTTGTTAGATGGAAGCTTTCTTGTAGCTTGATGGACTGTTGATGCCACTACTGGCGTAATATCCTGACCTGAAGTCGATGTTGCAATTGTCTCTTTTAGATTAGACCAGTTCTTGTCTCTTGGTTTGAATTTGGGTTTTTCACGGCTGCATTCAACAGATGCTCTGTTTTTTTCTGATTGATTATCATGGTTGTGTCAGCTTTCTGTCTTGAGAACCTTGATCCATATGTTGATGGATTTTGCAGCTTTGAGTTTAATGCGTACAGCTAGTGATTGGGCTTGCGTGTTTTCTTTGGTTGTTTAATAAATGATTTTTGGTTTTAGAACATTTGCTTAATTTTGAATAAAAAGTGAACTCTTTGCTCTGTTATGATATTAATTAACCATTCCACGTCAACATCGGCTGGTGTGGCAGTCATGATGGCACTACTGATCGTGATCATCTTGTGCTGAGCTCATGAATTGCTGGATTACAACATGATTTTCTTTAGTCTGTACATCCTATCAAATACAGTTGCCTACTGTACTTTGCTAACATTATTGAACTACAACACTATTCTTGTGTGCATTTTTTGTTGTGGCATAAAGCACAAGTCCAGTATTAAATCAAATCGTTTCCTTCATAGTCTCTATTGCTGTTTCCCACTCTGATCTTTGAAATTGATCTTGCCTGGCTAATTGCTATGCTTTTGCTATAGCTATTTCAATGGTATATTAGGTGCATAGGAATAGTCAGCTACTGTGTTACATGCTTTAGAAAGTACTATATAACTGTGCAAGATTTTACTTACTTAATAATTAACTTACTTATTTAACTCAAGACACATGGTATATTTGGCTGAATTGTCAATTGGACTGTAGGAATTTATATAAAAGCTTTTAAAGTAGTTACTTTATTAATGATTTGATTAGGTGTATTTTTGAATAAACTATCAATTGAATAATGTGTATTTAAACTCCACTAATAGTTCTAGGTAAATACTTTTTTCTAGTTAACATATCCGTGCTTTGGAAAGTTTGGCCATAATTAATTTGCTGAGACTATTGTCAATTTTAGCAGAATTTTGAACATTGTTATGGTAAATATTATCAACAGAGTTGTCTGCCTTTTGCAGGATATTGTGTCCCTTTAGACAAACTTTCCTCTCTCAAAAATTACTATGTATTCTTAAGATAAACTACTGGACCAATTAAATTATGCAAATCAAATTTGTATGTACCTTC
The DNA here is from genome assembly GCA_018105865.1 of Metaphire vulgaris. Taxonomy (NCBI): domain Eukaryota; kingdom Metazoa; phylum Annelida; class Clitellata; order Crassiclitellata; family Megascolecidae; genus Metaphire; species Metaphire vulgaris. The sequence goes on from CM030853.1 coordinate 1,170,134, forward strand.
TTTAATATGTGGAGACACTTACTATAGCCAAGTACTTGTGAACTTGTTTATATGTATTGATTTGATGATTTATAATTTATGTAACTAATAGATGAGATTGTCAAGAAAAGAAACTGTTCATTTTAAATTGTCTGTCCAGTGTGTCCATGATCACTTATGTAAAAATCATTTATGTAAAAAAACCAGCTTAACAATAATATTATTTATTTAACATAATTCTAACTTCAATATAGCAGATAAAACAAGCCTTGATGTTGTAAGAAGGTTCAATCATCAATTCCATTATGGCAGATAATTGAGCAATGCTTTAATTTAGGTTAGTGGATTCCAGCAAGCCAAAAATGTCCATGCATCAACAACTGGTAATAGGGTGGAAAGTGACGGATTTTTCTAGTCCACTGACATCACTGCAAGGCGTTTGAGGGTTCTAAAGAGAAATTTAGGTGAAATATCAACATGAATTTTTGGGTCGCCCGAAAATTTTTCATGGACTATATATAGTCCAGGGTTTTTTTTCGAAATTTGAGCGAAAATTTGTGGTGTCGTAGGGCTTTCATATTTGCACCGATTGAAGCCCAGTCGATGCCTACAAAGAATCTGGACCCGCATTTTGGATATCTATCAGGTGTCTGACTGCTTTAAGGGGTTAAACATCTATACAATGTATATCCACCATTATTATATTTTGCAATATAGACACATTAATAGGGTGGAAAGTGACGGATTTTTCTAGTCCACTGACATCACTGCAAGGCGCTTGGGGGTTCTAAAGAGAAATTTGGGTGAAATGTCGACATGAATTTTTGGTCGCCGGACTAAAGGGTTTTTTCGAATTTTCATGGACTATAGTCCAGGGTTTTGACTGCTTTAAAATCTTGATATCCACCATTATTATATTTTGCAATATAGACACATTAATAGGGTGGAAAGTGACGGATTTTTCTAGTCCACTGACATCACTGCAAGGCGCTTGGGGTTTGTGGTGTCGTTTTTCATGGACTTTCATATTTGCACCGATTGAAGCCCAGTCGATGCCTACAAGGAATCTGGACCCGCATTTTGGATATCTATCAGGTGTCTGACTGCTTTAAGGGGTTAAACATCTATACAATGTATAGCCACCATTATTATATTTTGCAATATAGACACATTAATAGGGTGGAAAGTGACGGATTTTTCTAGTCCACTGACATGACTGCAAGGCGCTTGGGGGTTCTAAAGAGAAATTTGGGTGAAATATCGACATGAATTTTTGGGTCGCCCGAAAATTTTTCATGGGTCCAGGGTTTTTTTCGAAATTTGAGCGAAAATTTGTGGTGTCTTAGGCCTTTCATATTTGCACCGATTGAAGCCCAGTCGATGCCTACAAGGAATCTGGACCCGCATTTTGGATATCTATCAGGTGTCTGACTGCTTTAAGGGGTTAAACATCTATACAATGTATAGCCACCATTATTATATTTTGCAATATAGACACATTAATAGGGTGGAAAGTGACGGATTTTTCTAGTCCACTGACATCACTGCATCACTGCAAGGCGCTTGGGGTTCTAAAGGGTTTTTTTCGAAATTTGAGCGAAATTTGGGTGAAATTTGCATCGACATGAATTTTCTGGACCCGCATTTTGGATATCTATCAGGTGTCTGAAAAACATTTTTAGCCACCATTATTATATTTTGCAATATAGACACATTAATGATAAAGTGACATTTTTTTTTGACATCACTGCAAGAAATCTAAAGAGAAAAATATCGACATGAATTTTTGTGTCGTGGACTATAGTCCAGGCTTTCATATTTGAGCGAAAATTTGATTGAAGCCTTTCAGTCGATCGATGCCTACAAGGAATCTGGACCCGCATTTTGGATATCTATCAGGTGTCTGACTGCTTTAAGGGGTTAAACATCTATTGAATGTATAGCCACCATTATTATATTTTGCAATATAGACACATTAATAGGGTGGAAAGTGACGGATTTTTCTAGTCCACTGACATCACTGCAAGGCGCTTGGGGGTTCTAAAGAGAAATTTGGGTGAAATATCGACATGAATTTTTGGGTCGCCCGAAAATTTTTCATGGACTATATATTTTCCAGGGTTTTTTCGAAATTTGAGCGAAAATTTGGGTGGTGTCGTAGGGCTTTCATATTTGCACCGATTGAAGCCCAGTCGATGCCTACAAGGAATCTGGACCCGCATTTTGGATATCTATCAGGTGTCTGACTGCTTTAAGGGGTTAAACATCTATACAATGTATAGCCACCATTATTATATTTTGCAATATAGACACATTAATAGGGTGGAAAGTGACGGATTTTTCTAGTCCACTGACATCACTGCAAGGCGCTTGGGGGTTCTAAAGAGAAATTTGGGTGAAATATCGACATGAATTTTTGGGTCGCCCGAAAATTTTTCATGGACTATAGTCCATGGTTTTTTTTCGAAATTTGAGCGAAAATTTGTGGTGTCGTAGGGCTTTCATATTTGCACCGATTGAAGCCCAGTCGATGCCTACAAGGAATCTGGACCCGCATTTTGGATATCTATCAGGTGTCTGACTGCTTTAAGGGGTTAAACATCTATTGAATGTATAGCCACCATTATTATATTTTGCAATATAGACACATTAATAGGGTGGAAAGTGACGGATTTTTCTAGTCCACTGACATCACTGCAAGGCGCTTTGGGGTTCTAAAGAGAAATTTGGGTGAAATATCGACATGAATTTTTGGGTCGCCCGAAAATTTTTTTTCGTGGACTATAGTCCAGGGTTTTTTTTCGAAATTTGAGCGAAAATTTGTGGTGTCGTAGGGCTTTCATATTTGCACCGATTGAAGCCCAGTCGATGCCTACAAGGAATCTGGACCCGCATTTTGGATATCTATCAGGTGTCTGACTGCTTTAAGGGGTTAAACATCTATACAATGTATATCCACCATTATTATATTTTGCAATATAGACACATTAATAGGGTGGAAAGTGACGGATTTTTCTAGTCCACTGACATCACTGCAAGGCGCTTGGGGGTTCTAAAGAGAAATTTGGGTGAAATATCGACATGAATTTTTGGGTCGCCCGAAAATTTTTCATGGACTATATATAGTCCAGGGTTTTTTTTCGAAATTTGAGCGAAAATTTGTGGTGTCGTAGGGCTTTCATATTTGCACCGATTGAAGCCATGCCAGGATATCTATCAGATGCTGCTTTACATCTATACAATGGAATTATTATATTTTGCTGGACACATTTTGATATCACTGCAAGGCGCTTGGGGTTCTAAAGAGAAATTTGGGTGAAATATCGAGGTGTCTTTCATGACTGCTTTTTTCGAAATTTGAGCGAAAATTTGGGTGTTAAACATCTCGATGCCTGAAATCTGGACCCGCATTTTGGATATCTATCAGCTGACCATTAAACATCTATATTTTTATTATATTTTGCAATATAGACACATTAATAGGGTGGAAAGTGACGGATTTTTCTAGTCCACTGACATCACTGCAAGGCGCTTGGGGGTTCTAAAGAGAAATTTGGGTGAAATATCGACATGAATTTTTGGGTCGCCCGAAAATTTTTCATGGACTATAGTCCAGGGTTTTTTTTCGAAATTTGAGCGAAAATTTGTGGTGTCGTAGGGCTTTCATATTTGCACCGATTGAAGCCCAGTCGATGCCTACAAGGAATCTGGACCCGCATTTTGGATATCTATCAGGTGTCTGACTGCTTTAAGGGGTTAAACATCTATTGAATGTATAGCCACCATTATTATATTTTGCAATATAGACACATTAATAGGGTGGAAAGTGACGGATTTTTCTAGTCCACTGACATCACTGCAAGGCGCTTGGGGGTTCTAAAGAGAAATTTGGGTGAAATATCGACATGAATTTTTGGGTCGCCCGAAAATTTTTCATGGACTATAGTCCATGGTTTTTTCGAAATTTGAGCGAAAATTTGTGGTGTCGTAGGGCTTTCATATTTGCACCGATTGAAGCCCAGTCGATGCCTACAAGGAATCTGGACCCGCATTTTGGATATCTATCAGGTGTCTGACTGCTTTGAACCTAAGAGTCTTTTACGTTTACCCTAAAACGCTGGGCTCTTTGCTAACCCTACTTAATTTATTATACCGCTACCTATTAAACTGATTGAAAGGCTGATACTGCATTTTATTATTTTGGATTTCAATCTGTTATAGGTAAGTTGAATGGTTTGCATTACACTAATACAGTGCGGCAGACAGTAATAAACTGCTCATTTTCTGATTATCGTATACATACAACAAGAAGTTGCAATTGGTAGCTACCTCTAAATATCGTCAGATCATCATAAAATTTTGCATATCTATTACTAGCATCAAGTGGAACATGTGCAGCCTTGTGGAGAAACAATTTTTTAACATTTTGTTTTTTGGGCCACCCTTATATATATATATATATATATATATATATATATATATACACAAATAAAATACAAACATTTCTTTGACATAATTAATATATGTTTGATGTGCTGCCTTAGAGGGTAGCAGGATGGAACTGGATATAATTTACTAAATTTGACAGACCCATAAGGTACATCATAAGGGGCCATCCATGTTGAACATACACATTGAGAGGGGTTGGGTCTAGGAGATTTTGCAATATGTTTGGTGTGCAAATGGGAAGGGGTTGAAAATACGCCTCTTTTTGCGTACATATATGGATGAACCGCAATGAAGTCCTATCGTGTATTTATGTCAAGGATTCATACAAATTTTTAGTTTGCTGCAAGAGAGAAAGAAGACAAAGGCTTAAATTAATTTTAAATATCATTATAAAATTAAACACTACTGAATCATTATAAAATTAAAAACTACTAAAAACATGTACAGTTGCATAAACAATCAAGCAGTATTTACACTAAATACTGTAAATTGAAATTATAACAATAATACACCATAAAATAATTTCAAATATATTAAATCCACATAATTTCCACATTTATCAAAATAAAAAATTGGAAAAGCAAATATGTCACAGCAAAAATAAACTACAGTATATTCTTAATAACAAAATCTGATATCATTAATAAAATGATTATGACTTACAAGCATCCTACAGCAGCACTTTTTTGTTCAATTAAATAAACTATAAAATCAGTTTTTTTAAAAAGCTATAAATATTCAGTATTCTGCAACTACACTGTACAACATCAACAATTTGCTTACTATAGGCTTAGACTGGCAAATTACTTTGAAATTATCAATAGGAAATTGTATTGTAACAGTATTTTATTTATTACAGGAACTGTCACTCTGGCAAAATCTCGTTCACGCAACATAACAATCAACCACTATATGAGTTTATGCAAAATAAAAACACGAAAAATCAAAACAATTCTCAATTGACAGTAAAGGTCAACTAAAATATGTTCACGAGTGAGAAGAAAAATGCCGTATGCTTCAGCAAAGGGCTCAGTCATGAAAGAATTCTCTATGCAAGTATAACCTAGACTTAAACACTGTTAGCGCTAAAAGAGAATCAGAAAAATGAAACTGAGGTGATATGCAAATTCAATCAAGAAATCAATCATCTGAACTTGAATATAATACATTATTCTTAAAGGCCAGAAAATTTTAACTGCAGAACTAACTTTCTGCAGGAACAAAGCCAAATATAACAGTTTAAACCCCAGAGATGAATTAAGAGATAATCACAAAGATATAGGACAATTTCTCTACTGCCCATCCACAGGCAAATTATCTAACTCACAGTGTATGCAGAAAGCTGGTTAAAATTGGATAATTCTGCATGATCAAATTATAATTCTCATAAATGTTCAAGTAAGCAGTTACTATGGCTACACAGTCATCAAGCCATTGCACCAGCTCCATTAACTTGTGCATGGTGCGCTCACAACCAGCATGCTTTTGCCTTCTGCTGTCTCTTTGGCCACAGTTTTCGACGTTCGAAAACAGCACTTGATCTTTGGCCAGTTTTTAAAACAGATGATGCCAACAACGACGAGCACAAGAACCAAAAATGAGGCCAGAATAATCCATGGAAACACGTCACTTTCAAGGCTAGGTGAAGGAGAAGAAACAGCTGTAGGAGGGGAAGTCAGTGTTGTGTTCTCATAACCTGTTTTCAATCAATAATTATGCAGCATAAACTGATTATATGTTCAGTGTTAAACAAAAATGTAAAATGCATCTGAAGACAAAAATCTTCTTAGTCCAAGATAAAGCAGATTGCTGTCACTTCAAGACACCTGCAGACATCACCTGTTATATCCATATCCACTATTACTGATCCCATTTAAAGACAAGTACTAACTCCCATCTGTTATAGCCAAGTAGCCTGCCATCATAAATAAACTTATTATATACTACCGCTCTACAGTAATATATTTATAAAATACAGACTAACAAAACTATCTCAAAATGTTTACATCTGTAATTAGATAAATATTTGCATTACAGCCTTGTCATGAGATATTTGAATGGCATTAAAATCAGGATGGATAAAAATTACTCAAGGCTAGATAGACTAAACTAAACCTCCAGCACTCAGCAAAGAGAGCATTTCTCATTAACCATTGCGATAATCAATTCTGTTGAGTTTTATTACACTTCTTCTTTTTACAATAAATGAAACAATAAAACTCCACACGTGAATCAAAAATCCTAAGTAACAAGAACAACATTCATTGAAACGAAAACGATGCAGGAATAGCAAGCACATCCATGATTCAATGCAACTTTTACAATTTCTACTTTGGTTGATGATCATCAACAATCATCATCATCATCTCATCACCAACAAAATTTATTCTAAACTAAAAGATTATGACTGCTATTGTTGCTGCAGTTAAATGCAACTACAACACGAAAAGACAATTATTACCAGGGCACCGTTTCCGACATTCGGCGGTGTTGGGACCACCACCATACTCCAGTCCACAGACAGTAACACAGTCACGACATCCAGAAGCTGCTTTGCTGTAGAACTGTCCAAGTGCACAGGACGGCTGAATTACTGGAGGCATAACGATGCATGGAAAATGGCACAGCACCTTAATAATAAACAAAAACTAAAGATGATCTGTCAAGTTTTCTACGGGTCATAAACATTGTGGGACAACGATGCAAACCTGTGCTCAAAGACATGTAAAATCCACATTAAAAACAAAATCAAACTGGAATAATCTAATCTCCCCCTTCATTTCTTAAGAGGCTCCAATAAGGAATGGGCACTCTGGGGCAAACGGGACACTTGCACCCTGGAAAAAGCAAATCTATGTTTGTAATTAACTACTATTTTCACACTAAAACACTACAGTACTTGAATTTGTTTGGATTTTACCTGGCATTCTGGCAATCTTTTAAAGGGTTCAAATTATGCGTTTGAATCCCTTGCTGAAATATGAGCCGTGATCACTGTGTTTTGCCCCTGGAGAAATTTCTGTGGGCACCTATGATTAGAGGGAAGGTACATGGGTTGGATCCCCACTTTTTCATCCAAGTTTACACCAATGGAGTACATTAACGGCTTTGAAATAATCTTTGAATGTCGGCAAATAGCAGCCCCAGCGAAAGTCAGTCCTAAAATGTCCTGTACACAATATATTCGCAGTTCCTATCAACCTACGTAAGAACGATAAACGATTATATTATAAAATTCCGCTATCGATCGAAAGAATCGTCTCGATTGCGCCGATCATGTAGTAAATTACGGTTCGATGCGCCCGTTTAAAAGAGTAATTTTATCGCTACATCAACATTAATTTATTCACCTATAAGAAACAGATCCCGATATTCCAAATATTACAACGCAAATTTTAGTCTTCAGCATAGAAATTATATAAGGCAAGATGGCAATATTTAGTCTTCATAATTTCCGAGAAAAAATTTTAATTATATATACTATTAAAATTATATATATATATATATATATATATATATATATATATATATATATAAAGTCTATAAACTAAAGACAGCTTTTTTACTTTTAGCAAATTTCATTCCTTGTCCCAATCACATTCATTGGCATGCATAAGGTGGTGGATGTAAAGGGCCAGTGAACTTGGTTACCACCATCATATTTTACCACGTTTTCACACGGACTTACTTAGCCTCCTAAACCACTTTAAATTACATTATTATTATTGCTATTAGTCTATTATGGTGAATACACCGTGTCGACGAGCAAAAAGGAGTTCGCAGGGTCCATTTTTATGTCCCCATCTGGTGAATGCGCGGGACCAAATCTGGTTGAAGCAGAGAACTACCGCCTCATGCTACTGGTCACATTTCTATAATTAATTTTAATTTTCCGGTATACCCACCAGCATCCGTTGAAGGGAAAGTCTTTAAGACTCTGCAAAATAGTGACAAATGCCTCTAATCTGATTTTGGTCACATGACTTCCTCGTGTTAATGATGAAGTGCTCACTGTACATAGCAATTGCCATAATTCCCATCAAGAGTTTCAAAAGATTCAGACCAATAACACTGTTTCGTGTTTTCTTCTATATTGCAAATTGGCATTTCAGTAGATAGATGCAATAAAACTAAAGATGCAAGAACAATTACAAATAAGTCAAACTGACTTCTATATACTGTGGAAAGATCTTTGAAACTCGAAAGCAAATGAGTTTCAGGAATCTGCCAATTATGAAGTGAATCAACCACTGTACAGTACAAATGAACTGAAGAAGTGCTCAAAAATCATTACAATCATTTTCCATTGCAAAGGCATCAATAACAGCAATAATAACATAATATCATCAATAAAAATCATTTACAGCATTTTAAAAAATTTCTCTCACTTTTGATCATCCAGTCCCAACAAACTGACCAATATCTGTCCAATTGCCCACTCCAAATTGTTGGACTCCAAGATAAAAGTCCCTTGCTTGATCATCAGTCCACCAATAATAAGATAAGATCAAAATCAATTACCTTTTTGTTGAACCATACATTTAGTTTGCTAAATTTTTGGATTATTTGTAAAAATGAAATTTATTTTTGACATCAATTTCTTTCTCCCTTTGTCAACAACTGTCACGCTTTTTCAAACCCCTCCCCTATTTAGTTGACGTAATTAATGGACAGCCCCTAAGAGCAGTTGACATTAAAAGATTTAATCAAGTATCTAATAATAATAGTAATAATAATAATAATAATAATAATAATAATAATAATAATAATAATAATAATAATAATAAGTTATTTTAAGTGGCTTAGGAGCTAAGTAAGTGAGAGAGAGAGAGTGCTTGATAAGACCAAAAATGGCATTACAACCTTGTGATATTACAAGTATTTGACTCTACTCCGTAGAAAATGAAAATTGTCTGAAACAGATAAAACTTCATCGTAATCATATATTGCATAACTAACATTGCTGACAAAATACAGTAGAACTTCGTTAAACCTTACTTAGCGGGTCTGTAAAATTTAGTACGTTACATCCGATGTACGTTATATCCAATACCATCCAAAACGGTAGCGCATCGCACAGGACTGTACATTGCGGTACGCTATAACCCAGTCCGTTGTAATGAGGTTCTACTGTATACAGGAGCACGTGATAAGGAGGCCAAAATTGTGAAAGAAATTGCAGTTGTTCAAACGAATGCAGGCTCTCTGGCAAAGAGCGACTGTTCTGCAGTCCGTAGGGCACAAATGGCGCTCAGAAACTTCTTCCGATGTCCGGCGAGCGTAATCCCGAGTCTCGCGAGGTCACTCTGCTGCATCCGAGAAACATCGGCGAGCGTTCTGAGTCCGGCATCCGCGAACGATCTTCGGTATCGGTCCATCTTTATGCTAACCAGCCACCGGTCGACCGAAGAGAAAGTAGCGACGTCGTCGGATGACGTGTACGTCGCGCCTTCGATCAGGTGACACGCTGTCGCGGCAACCGTTGACCCGACGACGCATCCCATGTTGCAAGATTGACTACATCAACAGGGGAAGAAATTTGGATTTATTTACTTGATTCATTTATTTACTTGATTCAATCAACAGATTGCGTCGGTTGATCGTAAAGCAAATCTTGGCTTCGGCGTCAGAGCAGTCTATAATTTTACTGGTCAAGCGCAGTTTTAAAACTGTACTGTTGACAAAATCAGTTTGTAACATTATTCAGTGCATTGCTCACACTGCGTTACACAAATTTCAATAAATATATTCAAACACCCTTCATTCATAGATTAGAGATACAAAGTAGAACTTTGTTAAAACGCACTTTGCAGGCCTGAAAAATTTAGTACGGGTATGTTGTATTCGAGGTACAACGTTATATCCAATACCATCCAATACAGTAGCACATAAAATGGGACAGCACACTGCGGTACTTTATAACCAAGAATTCACTATAACTGAGTCCATTATAACAAAGTTCCACTGTAGAGCAAATAGCAGTGACGTGCTTCTAGTGAACTGAATATCATCCATTTTATCTCTAAGAAAATGAGACAGGTACCATTGACTGTTAATGAAGACATTGTTTTAGCTTGTCAACCGCTCATCTCACCTTTGACTTATTTTCTTTCGTAGAAGTTCAGGAGTGCGAATGAGTCTATCAAGACTTCGTACGATTGAAGAGAATTTTGGTCTGTGTCCCCGTTCCTTTTGCCAGCAGTCTCTCATAATCTGGTACACCGATTCAGGACAGTCCTAACACAGTCGACAACATATCAGGTCCGATCATGAAATTTTGCATCCACACTGCACTAATAAAGAAATTCATTTTATACGCCTGTTCAGAAATATATCTATTCACGTTCCAGCAGATGGGTTGAAATTCTGCGTGCGTTCGAAAATTTTATTCCCGACTCTTCTGAGTGAACAGATATGAGTCCCTAAGCCTTGATTTGAAATTCGTGGTCTGAGACATAACTTCAGATTCACTCATTATTATTATTATTATTATTATTATTATTATTATTATTATTATTATTATTATTATTTAACGTAGAGATTAATGTGGCAACTAACCTGGAGACTGCGTGGACACATTACAAATTATAACTCATAACCACAGCATTCGCATAGCCACGGGGAAGACAGGGCCGACCACCTTAGTCTGGCTGGGATCAGTTGTGGAAATTGGGCACAACGGTTCAGACATTTTTTGTTGTTGGGGGGGGGGGGCGGGGATGAGTAGGGTAGAATGATCGAAAATGAATCAATATATAAATATGAATGTGGCAAGAACTCCTTGACGAAGTTTTTTCTGCCTGGGGACTTTTTAAGCTCGAAAATGGTCAGTGTGCTCCCCCCCCATTTCAGAACCCTGGCTACAGTGTATATTGCCATATGAACTGTTGAAAAAATGTATCATTCGCGAGGACGCACCATCGGTGGAGGCAGTCTGTAGTCGGCTTCTATTGCCCGAATGACGTCTTGGTTCGACCAGTCCCAGTAAGGCCACTCCCCGAATGACATCACTTCCCACATCACCACACCGTAGCTCCAGACATCAGAAGCGGACGTGAATTTCCTGTACGATATTGCTTCAGGCGCTGTCCACCGAATAGGAATCTTACCACCCTTAGATAGATAAACAAAAACAGTTCACATCTACACTGACTGGGCTAGCTATCTGATAAACTGACTGGCAAACTTCTGTATGAATGTACTATAAGACTGCTGTAAAAGATCGATTTTAACATTTAGAACTACTGGTAGTTTTGAAAACTGACTTTGCATTGAAGCAGAAGAGTTTCATATGAAAGTTCTTTTTTGATTAGTTAATTACCGTAAGTAACCTAGACAAGCACAATTTTCTGACAAATTCATTTTGAAAATTGACGCGCAAACAAAGCTTTTCTCCACAACCGACCATGTAGGTAAAAACTTGTATAACGCGCATGTTATATGCATAAAAATACAGCTAAATTAAAAATATGTATGTTATGTACATAAAATTGTGTGCACATAAAATTGTAGGCACATAAAATTTACGCAGCCACACCTTGTACCGATTTTTAAGGGGAAAAAGTGCGTCTTATACGCGAGATAATACGGGTAGTAACAATAGCATTAAGAGTTTACTTCCCCGGACTTTGTCAGTTCCCCACCCCGCAGAGTCCAGGAGTCTAGATTAAACACTGAACGCTGGTCGTGATTTCAAGGCGCAACGCCTCTGCTCCTCTGTCTTTCCTACCGTGGTCGTGTACGCTGCGCTGGAGTTGCAGTCGGTCTCCACTTCTCTGGAGAGACCAAAGTCCGCCACTTTGCAGACGAGTGTCTCGCTCACCAGAATGTTTCTTGCGGCCAAATCCTGAATCGCCAAAAATAAGCAGAGCCATTCTACGTCATGTTCGCTGCGGGATTCAATCAAGCAAGCAAGTAAAATCTCATGAATTTATACAGCACTTTTCATCGCTAGTAGTACGTACCATAGTGGCTGCTCAATGTTCATTCAAGGAACTGTTTGAAGCAAATGATAACAAGCCTAACAATTTTTCAGATACTATTTCTAGTATACTAGACTAACTATAGTTTGCAGTATCTGAATATGCAGTACAGAATACAATTACGATTACAAGAGGAACGAAACATGTGTGCCTGATTGTAACGTAATTTCATAACGAATCCTAACAACCATGAATATTATGACTACAGCCTATTAGCAAATAAAATAATATAAACTACGTACAGTAAAGCAGTTTCTAGAGTTAACTTATAGTTCCCTAAGCATTGGCACACAGTCACAGGTTGGCCCAGTCCCCCAGTCGGGCTGGAAGCAATCGGGGCATTTACACAAAACCATTGAGAAATTTTGGGGGTAAGGTAGTATGATCAGAGAAAATATGCGAAAGTTCAAAGTGCTTGACATAATGACCTCTTCTTTGCCCATCAATACTTTTTGCCCGATGTGCCCCCCCATTCCGGAATTCTGGCTGCGCCACTGATCCTAAGACATATTAAAGCAGATTAGTTTTAGCGGCAACACTGTTTTGCTTTGTTTTTTGCTCACACGGTGAATGAAACCCATTTCGGAAAGATAGCGCATTCCAGATGCCACACCTCGCATCATGCCTACCAACTGCAGTACGGTTAGTTTTCCGTCGTTACTCTGCACATGTAAGAACACAAATACAACAACCTTTCAAAATGAAAACCGAAGACGCTAAAGCAATAGCAATATTAAAACGCAGGTCCCAAAATAAGACAAAAACGTGATAACATAACATCCAGAATGGTAAAACCACGCAACCAATCACAGATGACTTTGGAAAATTATCAAAGAAAGAGATTTGAATCACCAAATGAAGTTTCATTTTGGTAATATCATTCGAATATAGAAAACACCCTGATTTTCCTAAATTCAATACAAAATTTCAAAGCCAATAAACATAATCTTCATGAAATCAAAATCTTCATGGCCCATCTTCAAAAACAGGCTGAAAAGCCATCTGTTTAGGGAGTCATACTCCCTGTAAAGTGCCCTTGTTTTTGGTTATGCTATGCTTACGGCGCTATATAAATAGTCCAGTAAACAATACAATACAATACAATGAATAATTAATTACCTTCAAGAACTTATCAAGCGATCCATTAGCCATGTACTCGGTCAGAATCATAATGGGAGTGTACTTTGTCACCACACCTTCCATGTATATCACGTTTGGATCATCGAACTGCCCCATGATGCTCGCCTCAGTCAGGAAATCTCGACTGGCTTTTTCGGATGCTCCCGGTTTTAACGTCTTTATGGCAACCAACAGTTCTGCCTTGCCCGGAATTCTCAGAATTCCTTTGCAGACATCGCCAAACTCACCTGGAAAGTTTTACATCTAAAATTTGTATACACGAGTCAGAAGTATATGCCTGTTTCCCTGGAATAATAATTATTGACATGACAACAGCATTGTGCAGCAAAGGTTGACTTACTACAGTAAATTCTGCTTAAAATAACTACCAGTGTCATATAATCTTCTTTCTTCTTTCAGATATCAATTGGACTGTAAAGCGCTCTTGATCTTAAATTTTCTTCACATGTACTGCGCTATATAACTCGGCTCGACTAATAATAATAATAATAATAATAATAATAATAATAATAATAATAATAATAATAATACCACCGGTAATAATCTATCATCTCATAGGTATACACAGGGTGATACATGATTTGGGATAACTGGAAAAGTCCTGTAGTTCAAATATAGATTTTAACCATACGCAAGGTTTATAAACTACAGTATTATGCAGAAATTACCAAAAGAAATGTCAGTAATACTTCGGTCACAGCACCTAACTAATTAAACTATTTGCAACCTGAGACAGTTCAACGTGCTTACGATGCACTGAAGACATTTCTATCAGGAAAATATCCGATTCTTGCAACAGCAGCAGTCTTGTAAGCATAATTAAGCTAACATGGTCTGCAAAGACATAGCTAATTCAATTTCAAACCCAACCACATTTTAAGGCAGTAATCAAACATTTCTGGACCAGTTTTGTGACCAGACTCTCGTCTAATGTCCAGACCCATTCCAACCACTGGTTCGGTTTCGAAAGACAGTTTTAATGTCCTCAAACGATCCATTTGGAACTAAACTTTGCCGCAACGATTGATTTCACAAAGAGATTCAAACTCAGACCTCCGCCAAGCACCGATTCAATGATGACACAGGAAAGGTCGATTTCCTTCGCAAATTCTCGAATGGCTTCGCTGGGATCTTCGTGGTATGCGGGTCGATGTAAGTTCGCGAGTTTGAAGCCATCATGTTTGCAGCTACGATAACAATAATAATAATAATAATAATAATAATAATAATAATAATGAAAATAATAATAATAATAATAATAATAATAATAATAATAATAATAATAATAATAATAAGAGAGTTGCTTAACTGAAGAACTGTTAAACAAAAGCACATTCCTGCAGCAAATTGCCGGTATCTTCCACTGACATCGAAAATAATCAGAGTATAATATAAAATCTACGTTCGGTTTCTATCAAAAATATTGTGACCGACCGGTATGGGCCGTAAGGCCATTGACGAGAACATTGTCCAAGAGATGAGGAGTTGATTCTACAACAGACATTGAATTCAAGCAAAATATACATTCAACCTTCGAAGAACATCAGTCACATTCCAAAGAGTCTTAATAAAGTGATTGCAAAATCAACTGCGGCAGACCATGCCCGGTGATCTAACCAGGCTTGGCAGATGCATGGCAGATGGAGTGCGTACAGTTTCTGCCATGTGACCTTCTGTCCCAATCATAGCATAGCAATACTGGACAAGCTGCCAATATTCTCACAAACAGATAGCTACCAACTTGCATTAAAATCATGGCACTATAAAACATGCACAGCTTTCAAAACAATAAAATAATAATTATTAAAATTCGTTGTCCCATTCTTTCACGGGAATGTCCAACATAGCTTCAGTGCTGTCCAGAAGATTTTAGTCTTTGCCAGACAGACTGTATTTTCAATTGTTAGGTGACCTAGCAGTTCTTGTACGATATGCCACCATAATCATTCATGATGATGATGATTATTATTATTATAACTATTATTATTATTATTATTATATTATTATTATTATTATTATTATTATTATTATTATTATTATTATTATTATTATTATTATTATAGTGCTTCAAATGCTTTACATCACTTTGATAACAAAATTGTCAACTCTTAAGTTCTACTAATAAAAACATATAGTCATATAACTCAATTTCAGTTGCCAAGCAACGAATTGACCCTCACTGTTGCAACTGTTGGAACAGTCATCGTCTTCTGTGGAAGCTTTTTCTTCATAGGATTGTTGTCCTCTAAATTAGCAACAGCAACAACAATGCCTTTGCATCATTTATAAGGTAATATTCTTAATTCCAAATGAAATTTCCACAACTTTAAGAAAGAAGAACATATTACAATGCCATACACAGCATGATAGCAATGCACTTCTATAGCGCCATTTCTAATATCACAAGGCATCAATCAACGGTGCTCCAAATCCAAACAGTAAAAGCCCAGGTTAATCCAGACACCAGCCAGTGGGGAACGGAAAAGCAGGCTAATGAGGAAAAGTTATCTGAAAGAAACGAGGTTCGAATCTTGACTTGAAAATGTACACTACACAAATTGTACAGGGTGGCACCAAAAAAACCGGACTATATTAAATGCAAACCTAATTGTGACTAGTCCGGGTTTTTTTTGCGCCACCCTGTACTTTCACTAAAAGCAACGGACCACTTCGAATTTTTCTCTTTCAAAAATCTGCTCTGAAAGGATCTATTCTGATGCCATGGTCAGAGGAGTGCAGTCCAGTGTATGGCTCTGTCATTCAGCAGACATTCAGTGAGTTAGCTGCGTGAAGCAAATAACGTCTGCCGACAGTGGCGGCTCTAGGATTTGGCAAGTGGAGGGGGCGTTGGGGGAGGGGCAACTTCTAATCATGGGGGCCAACCATTTGTTGTTTAATGTATGTAGCATTAAGTATAGGGTCCCAACTGGGGGCCACTGGGGGCAGGCAGTCAATAGGGGGGGCACAGCCCCCCCGGTGGAGCCGCCACTGTCTGACGATACTGTTGAAACCACGGTGGAACTATCCATTTCCATATTAAAATTGACTTCTGAGCTGTTTTAAACCGTTGCAAATTGCAAAGGACTTGCGAACAACAGTCGTCAACGCCGGGATGTAGAAGTGAAAGCCTCTCTCTGTGCTTACCTTTTAATAAACAGCGTCATCATGACGAGGCCAACGACAAGGCAGATGAATATTGCGACAATGGACCCAGCTATGATTGCCACAGGACTCTCCGTAGGATATTGAACTGCATAAATCAATGCTGATGCAATCAACATCATCATCATCATCATCATCACCACCATCAGCATAATCATCGTCATCATCATTGTCGCCATTATCATCATCACCATCACCATCATAATCATCATCATCATAATCATCATCATCATAATCATCATCATCATCATCATCATCATCATCATCATCATCATCACCTCTGTTGCAATTTTCATAGAAAACTATATTTAAAACCCCAGTTGGGTTTAGAGGCAGATGGGTCTGCAGACCTCATCAGAAGTTGGATAAAGTTTATCCTTGGAAAATTAAGTGGCATCATCATATATGGGGACCGGATGGATCAAACGTAAAATACTTTGAGAAAGAACGGAAATATATTCCAAAAAAATTTGATAGCCAATTTCCCAAGATGACATCACGTGAAACTCCAGTCAATCCTAACCATCATTAGAGAAGTTAATAATGTTCACGATTGACCCTCACTCCTAAATGCAATTTCTAGTCTTCACTGATTCTAAACCAGCTTTATGTGGCTGTAAAAAGTGTAAAGGCAATGAATCAGACTAAAATTCGAGACTTACACACATGACCGGTTATGGCATAGACTGCGTCACTGAATTCACCCCAACCTTTTTCAGTTTTGCATCTCACCTTCAGCAAAAGCAAATAGCACCCACTTATAAGTCACAATTATAACCACACAAAGTGCAATTTCAACGATTGACTAAATACTGAATTCTAAAATCAGCTGTGGCGTTACTGTCACGTACAGATAAACCTAACTATTCTCAATATCAAAGCATTTGCGATCAGACTATAGTTTAGTACCACAGACAACTTCTTCTGTCAATGTCAACCTGGATCTTGTGCGATTAATTATTATGATTTGGTGTGCCATCGGCTGATGTTTCAATGCACCGTGGAGCGGCGCTATAGAAGTTTAAGAATATATTAGATTAGACCGCTCATGAAAACAGCATCAAATGGATTCGACAGCAGTTTAAACAGCAATGATTCAACATCCAAGATGTTAAAACAACTTAATTTGTGTTAATAACGATGAAGAAACTGGGCAAATCTGAAGTCTCAGCATAACATCAACTAACTAAAAGCGCATTTAATAACAAGAAACATTCAAAGCATTTTACCATTATCATAAATTTCGTTTGCTGCTTCAGACCGTTCAGAGTAAGATTCGACGACGTGGAAAACGCGGAAGATGCATTGTGTCTCCCATCCATCGACCAGTACCTGACCTCATACATTTCGACCAAGAATCCCTGACCTTCGTCGTCCCAGAGGAGACTTACTTGGTCTGTCCCAACTCCAGTCACCCGTACGTTTCGAACCTTCAGTGGAACTGGAAAAGTTTTTGGAAAATACAATTTAAGCAAAACAGATTCATGACAAATGAACATTGTGTAATAGACTGCGTAACAAATTACACATGTAATGTAAATAAAAAATTTTGTTTGTATATAATAGATAATGGTAAATTGTTTTCTAATTGTTTTCAGTGTTGACAGGGGACCACAAAGTCCACAGAAACCATTTTCAAGACTCGAATTTCTTGACGTCTGTCTACAAGAAATTTTTAAAACTTTCTCAGCAATGTTACCTGCTGACTTGATTACCTACCGAAACACCTGAGTACCTCATATTCCACTCCTTACTCAAAGATAGAGAGGTTCTTCTGCCAAAGATGTCAAAGCAGGGTTATTTCTAGGCTTACCAATCTGGGGGAGGGGTGTCGGTAAATTATGTGGGTCCCCTTGTCAAAAAGTCTGACAAGCAAAATAAATTCATCCCATAGCTGAAATTGGGAGGGGGGTGTTGGTCTCAAATTGGGAGGGGGATGTTAGGAGGTGCAAAACTATCCCCGTGCCAAAGACATTACCAGCCCAATTCAAATCATCAATAATAATTAATCAATATCACGCGTTGTAATATTGTGAACCTGCATGTCACCTGGTGCCGACGTTTTAAACGTGATCGTCTTCTGCTGGACGGTGCCACTGACGGCCGAAACGCCGTTCTCAGCGATGACTCTTACGGTGTACTGTCTCTGGGCGCTGAGGCCCAGCAGAGTGATGCTGAAACACCAGAACATACAGTAGCATCGCTTTTCATAAAGACAACGATGTCGACGACGACACTATTGATCGCAACAGCCGAAAATGAGATACAAATAATAATAATAATTATTATTATTATTTCCATTCAATTCACCAGTGGCGGCTCTAGGATTTGCGTAACCATTTGTTGTTTAATTTTAACCCAACTGCAGCTAAATGAGCACTGTTCAACACGTATTTTAACAGCAGCTAAATGACAGTATTAACGTACACAGTAAGTCAGGTTGCTCCAGAGATGGCCATTGGTTGGGTTGACACCATGGGCGTCCGCAGAAATTTTTCCAGGGGGGTGCAAAACAAGGTTTTGTGACGAATGAAACAAGTGATTTTACTTTTTTCATAAATCCACAATTTTTCCAGGGGGAGGGTGCAATTGCACCCCCTCCGGACGCCCATGGTTAACCCATGGGTTGGGTTGGGTCAGACTGATGCCCGAGGCACTATGACAGCGGCGCCATAGAAGTTTATTTGATTGATTGAAGTCAAATAAAAGATGAAATTCGTAACGTCTCGAACACGACCCACTTTGTCGTATTAAGTCCGAACTGTTTGGGAAGTACAACGATCCCTCCTCCTCCTCCTCCTCCTCCTCCTCCTCCCTCTTCGCACCGAACGCACTCCACCCGGTAGACGAGGTCGCTGCGGCCCCCGCAGTCCACCGGGGGCGACCAGGAGAGACCGACCATCGACTGGTCGACAAAGACGACGGTCAGGTTCTCGACTCTCGACGGCGGAGCTGATTAGAAGCAGATCAAACACGAGAGACGCCTTCTAATGAATCGAATGCACCGCAAGTATACGCAACGACAACACGCGTGTCCAGGAAAAGCCACGCACTCCTCAGCTATAAAGCAGGGACGGGGCCACCCCCCTATTCTGGCTTGGATCGGTCGTGGAATTTGAAAAGTTTTAAGAGGGTGGATAGCATGATGAAAGAATATGTTAATGTGTGATGGACTCTTTGACGAGTTTTTATGCCAGTCGAATACTTTTTTAGTAAAAATGTTGGCGACCCCCCTCTATTCCGGAACCCCGGCTACGCCACTGTGTTATTATTATTATTATTATTATTATTATTATTATTAGTAGTAGTAGTAGTAGTAGTAGTAGTAGTAGTAGTAGTAGTTGTAGTAGTAGCAGTAGTAGTAGTAATAATAGAGATAGTAGCAGTGTTATTAATATCATCGTAAGTATTATTAAGATCAGAATTTCATATTGTCATGCTATAACGGCGTCTGTCTGCCTGTCTGTCTGTCTGTCTGTCTGTCTGCCTACCCGTGCATGGCTCCGCTCTGCTTTCGTCTGGCGCTCTGTAGTGACCCTCGAAGCATTTGCATTGGACAGAGGCATGACCTCGAGCAAAGCTGAACAACGGACACGGCAAACAACGCTCTCCCGACGTCGACCATTTGAACGTCTGCGGAGGACAAGCTGTGAACGGAGACAGAGACAGAGAGAGACAGAGACAGACAGAGACAGAGAGACAGACAAAAGCCTAAACCACATCCTCCGATGGACAACGACATCGTCAGATGCTATTATTATTATTATTATTCCAACAAGATCTCTGATATATTTAAGCTGAAAATATGCAAAAGCTGCAGAATTCATGTTGCATGGCCGTGTAGTTTACTGTGGAACTTCGTTATAATGGACTCGGCTATAGCAAAGTACTGCAATGTATGGTCCAGTGTGATGCGCTATTGCTATAGGATGGTATTAGATATAACGTATGCCTCGGATATAATGTACTGCATTTTACAGACCCGCTAAGTACGTTATAACGAAGTTCTACTGTATTTTATATATATATATATATATATATATTATATATATATATATATATATATATATATATATATATATATATATATATATATATATATATATATATAAAGCAAAAAATCAAATATATGCTTGGCTCATTAAATAGGAAATTTAAAGTATACCAACAAATGGATGAATGGAAATGTTCCTTATGCATCAACTTAAAACTGGATGAATAGTCTTCGTACGTGTTATTAAACGAGAGAGAGAGAGAGAGAGAGAGAGAGAGAGAGAGAGAGAGAGAGAGAAGAATTGATAAATGAAACGGACAAGATCGGAAGCTATAGTTTGTTTTTGGATGCGCCATTTTCAGCCAAAGATTTATGCATTTACTTAGAGAACAGTTTAGCAGAGAGTTTTTAGGATATTTATGCTCTTGTTGGAGGCAAATTGATTTCTGATTAACCCTTAACTGGGGATCCCGGATATATCCGTCCATTTTACATCGAGTTAAAGTTAAATACACAGTTAAGGGGTTAAACAATAAAACGGACATGAAAAAATGACTAGATACAGGATCATCATTGTTAGCCAATCACGAGACAAAGTAACTAATGGCGTCTCGGAATTTCAATGCACAAGTGAATATATACAGTAGAACCTCGTTATATCGAAGTTCAAGGGACCGTGATAAATACTTCGATATAACGAAGTTCTACTGTAGACTGAATTTATTCTGTAACTATTGAAAGAATTATTGTTGGATAACATTGGCGTAGCCACGGGGAGCACGTGGGTCCCACCACCCACCCATCCATTCTGGCCGGGATCTGTCGTGGGATTTGTGCAAGACCGTCGGGATTATTTCGGGGGCGGGGAGGGGCAGGATGCTTGAAACAAACAGCTAAATGAAACTGCTTGATGGTCATTTTCTTGCTCGTTGACTGTTTTAGTATAAAATGTTTGGGCGTCGCGTCGGTGCCTCTCAGACATGGGTTGCATCAGAAATGTCCATGCTCATGGTGGGTTGGGTCGGTCTGGTGGCCAAAGAGCTCATTTTACGGATTAGTTTTCAGCGACTGGTTTACGAATTTGTAATATATTACGGCGGTTTGGGTCAAGTAGCCTAACTATATTGCTTTCGTGGGTTGGGTTAGAATTATGATGGTTTGGGTTTTAAAAAATTGACTCACGTCTGCGCTGCCTTCCGCTCCCTCCTCCCTGTTCCGTAACCCTGGCTACGCCACTGTTGTACAACAAAATGGCTACAACTGTGAACGAGTTCAAAATAAACCTCAGTAGTTTAGGATACAGTATCAGATTGGACGTGAACAACAGTGGTTCTCACACAGGGCAGTCCCTACTGAACCCAGTCCCTACTGAACCACTTTAAACCTTATTTATATATATATATATATATATATACCGTTTATATATATATACCGTTTATATATATATACCGTTTATATATATATACCGTTTATATATATACCGTTTATATATATACCGTTTATATATATAAACGTTTATATATAAACCGTTTATATATATAAACTGTTTATATATATATAAACGTTTATATATATATATATATATATATATATATATATATACATATATATATATAAATAAACGGTATAGTCCGCTCCGGTACCTGTACATTCGTCCCTCATCTGGCCCGGCTCGTATCCGGGCAGGCACTGACATCCTCCGGTGGGGTAGTACCAGTTGCCGTCCGCCTGGCAGAGATAGGACGGTCTCTGGTCGACGGCCGAGTTCTCCACGCAGGTCCCGTCCCTCTGGACGATGGACGTCAGCTCCAGCCCCGTCTCGGTGCTCGGGAAGACGGCGAAGTTGGCGACGACGCTCGGACAGAGGACGCGGTACACGCGGACGGACAGGATCGTCGTGCACGCCCCCTGGTCCTGGAAGGCGAAGTAGACGCCGCCGCCGGTCACCGCGACGCTGCGGGTCTCCGTGTTGATGACGGCGTCGCCGACGTCACTGAAGACGCGATCGGCGGCGATGACGTCGACGTGACGATACGTGACGGCGTCCCACGTCGGCATCATGGCGTTGGCGAAGTCCGACTCCGCCTCGTAGTAGAGCAGCTTGAAGGACTCCTTGCACTGCTGGAGCCGCTCCGGGTCCGGGTACTTGGCGGCGCATCGTGAAGCGCACGTGGAAGCGGACCTCGACGGCGCGCGACGGTGGCCAGTCCACCTCGGCGGCGATGCGCAGACGGCGGCGGCGGCGGCGCGGCGTTCGACGTAGCGGCGTTTCCACTGAAATCGATAGTTGTCCACCTCGGCGTTGGCGATGTTGCAGACGGTGTAGATGCGGAAGACGTCCCATCATCGGCGTTCGTGTAGCAATCAACCTCCTTCCACCATGAAATCGATTCTATCATGCTAATAATGCAAAGTGTTTGTGAAAATGCAGAAACGATACAGCAAATCACCACAGTAACTAGGCCATCAACTTCCAATATATTCCAACAAATGGAGAAAAATCAAGTGCATATTTGAAAGTTATTTCGT
Organism: Metaphire vulgaris; assembly: GCA_018105865.1. Classification (NCBI taxonomy): domain Eukaryota; kingdom Metazoa; phylum Annelida; class Clitellata; order Crassiclitellata; family Megascolecidae; genus Metaphire; species Metaphire vulgaris. The sequence goes on from CM030853.1 coordinate 1,193,369, forward strand.
CTTGTTGGAGACAATCACTGGCAAAATCCTGTTTGTTGTTTAATGTATTTAAGTTATTATTATTATGTCATCATCATCATCATCATCATTTTTCATCATCATCATCATCATCATCATCATCATCATCATCATCATCATCATCATCATCATCATCATCATCAACATCATCTGGCTCGACTGTGACACTAATGCTACCTCGCGAGATACCTAATCCTTTTATTATTATTATTATTATTATTATTATTATTATTATTACAATTATTATGACTCATGGACCTTCTGCAGTGTGACATTTCTTTATCTGCATACAGGGTTTGTAGATAGAGAGTGAACGTATTGGTTGTTTTTACACTATGCCCATAAATAAACATGATTTATTATTAAGCAACAATAAAGCTGTTTCTTAGACTTAAAGGCTCACCATTTTGTGGCCTTTCGAACGCTCTAGAATAAAATTGAGATGGGATATATTGACAATCCCGGGATGATTTGACGCATTAAAGATAGGGACACAAGAATATGTGGTTTTAATTCGTTTCAAACTCCTCTGAATTTTTGCATATATATATAGCTTGCTTTAACAATAGCCCTTCCATATAGGACTTAGAGGAAGATGATTGTGAGGGATTGGAGAAAGCTAGAAAACACACAGCACAGGTGTTGGACACTTTTTGGTCTTGTCTATCAATTATTCTGCAATATTTGCTTTTACCTTGTAGTGAGATCTAGTTTCTGGAAACTTTCAGTGAGAATACTGACGTTTATATTACAGAAGCATGGCGTTTACGTTTGTTGCATTATAAAATCGAATCTCTGTATGACTTTAACCAATGGAATGATATATGTCAAGGTGCTTTTGTCTTAGGCCTTTACCTTGTTTACTGCGCTCGAGAAATTATCTAGAAATAATAACAATAATAATAATAATAATAATAATAATAATAATAATAATAATAATAATAATAATAACAACAATGGAAGGACTATTGTTACAGCAGCTGCGTAGATATGCAAAAATTTCAGCGGAGTGATGAAACACTCAAATTAGAATAAGATTTTCTTGATGTACCATCATCATTGCGTAAAGTGGTGCAACGATTGTCAATACTGTCCGTCTCCATTTTATTCCACAGCGCTTGAAATGCGACACTTCTCAGCCATTTCAAACCGCACATATATAATAATGTACACAATCTCTCACCTAATCTACTCCCTATCACAAAAAATTTCAAAAGATTACAAAGTTTTGACACAAATTAACTATTGCGTAATTCCGATTCTCTCCTTTATTTCAGTGAGAAGTCTGAAATTTATATTCGACTAGCATGGCATTTACGCTTGCTGTATAATATAAAGACAACTTCACACACAATTTCTAGTCAAAGCTTCTTGTATAGCTAATTAAAAGCACTAATCATACTTCTAGCTAAAAGCAAACTAGATAATTAACCTTTTAATACTTATCCTTATTTTACATAATTATTTTTATTACTTGTTCAAACGTGAAAATACTCAAAAACCTGCAAAAGTATAGGTCCTATACTACAAAAATGCTGTGTTAGCAAGATAGCGGGTTATCTGGATTCGCATTGCTAGTATATCTTTCTAGGATTTTAAGTCACACAGAAAGTTAATCAGGACACATCAGGCGGCGCCGCACACAATTTCGTGCCGTCCGCTGGGTCCGTCTGGGGAGGGCGGGGTGGAGTGGGGGGGAGGGATGGGGAGGAGGGGGCGAGAAGTCGCCAAGAGTTTATCGAGTGCAGTTCATGTCAAACTGTCATACCGGTGGCGCGAAAGATAATGAAATGCCACCTGGTGTCAGGCGACTCTCTCTCTCTCTCTCTCTCTCTCTCTCTCTCTCTCTCTCTCTCTCTCTCTCTCTCTCTCTCTCTCTCTCTCTCTCTCTCTCTCTCCGTCGTACTGTTGCAGACGCACGCAAACTGTCCATTATACGGAGTCCGTATATATCAAAGAGATGGCAGACGCTTTATACGACGCGATGCCAAAAAGAGACTAAAAAAATAAGCGTCGTAACTATAAGCAGAAGCGAGCGAGTCAGCATTAATTAATTCTATGGCGATTTACTTAGAAAACCGGTCTCTATATAATATGTAACAATAAATACGCCACGACAACAAATTCCGACAAACGTTTGAGGAGAGGTAGGTGACGGGTGTAATCGGATTTTCTCCCGAAAAAATTTACACCAGGGTTCCTCAAACGCACCGCTGTCTTCAACGTGCTATACATGCCGACGACATAAAATAATCATATTGAAGAATATTATCTGCACGTTAACTAGGTGCAGTTGTACCCTCTGTCAATTTTTACGAACATATCCGCCAAACACACACACATATGCATACGTGGAGCCTTAGAGATGAGGAAACACCTACAATTAAAATCAAGTCGTTCAAAAATCCAACGAGGGTTCAATATTTGCAGGCTGTTTGGTCAATGCTCTCCCCCCATCGCTACTCTCTCCCTTTTTTTCTCGCCTCGCAGTCAAATCAAAGCCTTCGGCGTCGGTTCATCGCATTCTATAAAAGAAGTTTGTTTTACGTACAGTATTAACAACCCCCTCCCCCCGAGGCAGGGGGCGTCCAGACGATAATTATTCCCGGAGGTCCTTTGGACACGGAGTCACAAGAAAGAAAGCTGGAAACCGCATCATCTTCGCCGACGTAATTATATACGGGAGTGACGGGTTAACCCATTGATTACAGAGCAAAGCAAAGCTTTTCAGTGGGATCGATATGCTACAGGAACTCGCAACAACACGCAAGCGTTCCAGTACCGTATAGATAGAGATAGAGATTCAGGAGCCTGTGCGCTCGCTTTAAAAATAAAGATTTGTTTCTTTGTCGGCGCTTAGGCGCTTCCGTAGTTTTCTCAAATCGACGGCTGAGATTGTTACAGAAAGTTTCCGGCTTCGCTGAAAATAGAATGGGAAGAAATTCTATGCGTTCTATAGACACGCGATTTGTAGATGAGGACAGTTTATACTTGAGAAATCACGTGACACGCTTCCCTTTCTGGACGAGTGCTTTTACGACTTTCTTAATTCTAGTCTTAAGTACTATTTATCTCGGTGGCGCAGCCAGAGTTTCCGGAATAGGAGGGGGGCACATCGACATTTTTGGGCAAGCCTCCGACGATTAAAAAAAGCTTGTAAAGTTCTATACGCACATTCACGCGTTCTCTTTGGTCATAATACCCCCAAACAATTCTCAACGGCTTTACGCACATACCACGACCCGTCCCAGCCACAATATGGGGCCCAGGCCCCCTGGCTGGCTACGCCAATAATTTATTTGAGAATGTTTTACAATCATCGCCCGATCTTTCTATGATGGAAAATAAATACGTCCTTGGCCCAGTATAACGTCTACAGGGCACGCCGCAAAAAAACCGCGGACTAGTCACATTTAGGTTTGCATTTAATATCGTCCGGTTTTTTTGCGCCACCCTGTATAAGCGCTATGTTCGTGTCGGCTGCTGCTCTATGCATGGTTGTCATCGTCTGCAAAGCAACGAGAGCGTGTCCGCGGGCATCGAATGATTGACAGCTGCAGCGTCGTCATATGTCGAATTATGCGCGCCAATGTGTCTTTCAAAACCGGAGCTTAGTATTCGAGACACGCGCGAGCAAACACGCAGACTTCCCGAAGGCGCGTTACCTTTCGGGCCACCCTCTCAAGACGACGAGACAACGATAAGTACGCTTTCTACGATCGAAGACATGAGCCAACTGCTTGAAGATGCGTCAAGTCTCTCTCTCTCTCTCTCTCTCTCTCTCTCTCTCTCTCTCTCTCATATATATATATATATATATATATATATATATATATATATATATATATATATATATATATATATAAAAGATGTGAGAATCAATCTTGGAAATGTGAAAACGAAGGAGAGAGAGATAGAGGAGAGAGATAGAGAGACAAATCATAAGAACAGGCTTGGAAGCCTTTTGGAAGTAGGCCTATGTGCCTTTTATCTTATACACAGTGTTGTATGAAGTACTGAGTTTGAGTACTCAAGTAAAAGTACAAGTATTATGTCACTTTTTTACTTAAGTAAAAGTAAAAAGTACCTATAAAATAGTTACTCAAGTAAAAGTAAAAAAATACTCCTCAAAAGTTACTTTTTAAGTAAAAGTAAAAAGTACCGTGACAGACGGAATCATCAACAACTCCACATTATCATGCTAAATCACATTTTTATTACTACTTTTAAGCAACACGCAGAAGCCTCAGCAGTCAACACGTACACATTACACCTTTACACCATTCACTGCATTAGCACAAATGCTGGTTTCACAAAGCCGTAGCTAGGGGGCAGGGTCAAGCTGTCCCGGGCGCCGTCCTCGAAGGCGCAATTTGCACACTCAGTCCTTAATTTTTCATACCACTTTCCTCTGGCGTGAAAATAATGTTGATAAGTAAAAAAGTTCATCGCCGGTTTTCAGACTGTCACAGGTTAAAAATTTGTATGTTGTACGTTGCCGTGAAACCTCGGGTAAGCAAAAAAAGGCCATCACCGGAATTTAGGGGCGCAGAATTTATACCTTGCCCCCGGCGCCGACTGCTCTAACTGCGGCTCTGTGATTGCATGTAGGTCTAAGAAAGATCAAGTTTTCAAACAATCTGTCAGTCATGCGTGTACGTTTGTTGGTCATTGTCAACCCTGTACGACTAAACACGGGAAGTTGTGAAGAATTAAACAGATACTCCAGTAAATGTATCGAAATTTGGCGATGAGAAATTTTACTTGTAACGAAACGTGAAAGACATAATGTAACGAAGTAAAAGTACTAATATTTGAATAAAAACTTACTTCGTTACAAGTAAAAAGTACTGGGTAAGTTGTGTACTTCGTTACAGTACGAAGTACTCAGAATTGTACTTAAGTAATGTAACGCGTTACTTTTACTTCGTTACCGCGCAACACTGCTTATACATAATCTATTACGTGGAGAAGTAACATAACAGACGGCGCTTGATAGAGCACTTTTCAAGTTTTCACAGCCTTTTAAATTTAAATATCAATTTGATGATGATGATGATGATAATAATAATAATAGTAATGGCTGGCAACCATTCTCTGATATATGGCAAAGATGCTTTGTCAAGCATTGGCAATCCAACCTGCATGCATGAATGACGAAGGAAGGAATTACCCGTACTAAGAGCCAGACCTTAAACCTTCGATTATGCGAAGATGAGGCGCCGAAATCAATTAATACCCAACGGCATCTAAAAGGCGCCTAATAAATATTAAATTGTCATCGCTCAAAAACGGCGCCTTCCTATCCGATTCTCGTTCTTCGGTTTTTTTCCAGGGATCGGCTTTCCCATTAAGGTGCGGCGGGAGGAAGAGTACGTCCTAAGGATAGCCGGCCCCAGGTGGTCACATCGTGAAGGGGTGGGGTGGGACGAGGGGGTACTCAGCGGGCGGCCGGTTTTTGTCGAAACCTCGCTTCTCCCCACCCCCCCACACTCCGTATTCCCAGAATTCCCACTGCATCCCCTCCTGCCAGAGGAAATACGATACGTCGTGCGCTCGCGTCTATTAAGTCGCGCGACGGAGAGAAAAACACGGCGCTACATGAATTCGCGGAGAGAGAGAGAGAGACAGACAGACAGGCAGACAGAGAGGAGGGGCAGGAGAGGATGAGGACGTGGTGGAACACTCGGGAACGGGAGATGCTTTCAAACCCCCGAGGTTAAACCAACAACCGACCGAAGGGTGGGAGGGAGGGGGGTCGGTTGAGGATTGGGGGAGCGAGTGTAGGCGGTTACACCCGACCTCCCCTCTCCCTCCTTTTGAGTGTCGCATCGGATTACGGAGTGAAGATGCACTTAACAGGATCCGTGCTGAGTTTCATCGTCCGTCAAAAACTCCGGAATCCTGAAGAGTTCCGGGAAGAGAAAGCCTCCCCTCCTCCTCCACCTCTTCGTCCTCCTCCTCCTCCTCCTCCTCCTCGAATCCTCTCGTAGAGGACAGTTGACGCTGCCACGTGACACCCGGACGACTGTAGAATTCAACTACACAAATGCTTCTGCTTTGCACCCCATAGATAATTTATTCATTTCATTCGCCACAAGGTCATGTTTTGCACCCCCTGGAAAAATGATTGTGGACGCCCATTAAGTCATTCAAAACCATCATACCTATATAGTACAGCAGAACTTCGTCATAACGTATTTAGCGGGTCCGTAAAACTTCCGTGCGTTATACCATCCGAGGTATTTTATGCGTTACATCCAATATGGCAGCACATCACACGGGACCCTTCATTGCAGTGCCGGTATACTGGGTAATAACTGAGTCCGTTATAACGAAGCTCTACTGTAGTCACAGTAGTTGCTCCTATAAATGGACATTGCTCGCAAAAGTAAGCACGACATAAGAGTGGACGACAGTCGACCGACAGACAGACAAACGGAAGACCCGAGGACTAAATCTAAAGTCTCTGGGGGCGGAATGAGGGGGTGGTACAGTGCGTCGAGAACCGGCTGGCATCGGAATGGGGTGGGGAGCGAGAGACCAGACGGGATCCCCATCACCTCATCGTCGGCTTCTGACACGGCTGTCGTTATTTGGTCGTCAGACAAGGGACCCGGTGTCAGTCATGAACCTTCTCCCCCAAATTCACCGTCCCGTGGCTGCCCGAAACCCCCCTTCGTTCCCATCGTAATGACGATCGTTATTACGCCCCCAAACTGCTCAAACGCAAACCTCTTAGTTCCCTAAGGGATACGGGGAGGAGGAGGAGTATTCCCTTTAGAATCAGACAAAATGGCGACGGAGGAGGAGGAGGAGAAGAAGAAGAAGGGGGATGAGGAGAGAGCACGAAGAAGTTCCGGTTGAACTTGGAAAGGTTTCTCTCGGACAAAATTTTCAAACACTGTTTCGATTTTTGACATTTCGCATACAAGCATCTCATTACCATCAACTAATGGCATCTTAGTAATCCACGTTCTAGCATTTAATCCAGAAAATCATAACACGACGATTTTAAATATATTATATCAATTTTAGTTTTGCAAATAATTTTAGTTTTTATTTAGATTTTTATTTCGCTAAGGGGCTGTCCATTAATTACGTCAACAAGTTAGGGGGAGGGGGTTTGAAAAAGTTTGACAGTTGTTGACAGGGGAGGGGGTCAAGAGAAGTTGACGTCAACAATTTCACTTTTTACAAATAATCAAAAAATAGGAAATTTCATGGAATACCACTTATTGCAATGGAAAAAAGCATGGCAAAAAAGGTCATCACCACCACATTTTGACACTCGATGAGCAAAACAGGGAAAAAATGGTCATCAACACAAAAAAATAATAACATTGTTATTGGGACCTGTCATTGATGTTGGGGGGAGGAGGGTCAAAAGTTTTTGACGTAATTATGGGCTCATCCACGACAACCCTCGTTATTCCATAATGCCAATAATGCAAAGGATTTGTGCAAATACAAACGCACTTTTAAAAGTTATTTCGTCCTGTTATAGATCGAATCCAAGCATCATATTCAGCCACTATCTTTAGCATCCATTACTACATTGATATCAATCGCTATTGCAAACATAGGCCATCACCTTCTGCATTTAAAACGGCTCATCAATGACAACCCTCGTTATTCCATAATGCCAATAATGCACAGGATTTGTGCAAATACAAACGCACTTTTTAAAGTTATTTCGTCCTGTTATAGATCGAATCCAAGCACCATATTCAGCCACTATCTTTAGCATCCATTACTACATTGATATCAATCGCTATTGCAATCATAGGCCATCACCTTCTGCATTTAAAACGGCTCATCAATGACAACCCTCGTTATTCCACAATGCCAATAATGCAAAGGATTTGTGTAAATTCAACCGCATCAAATTCAGGCACCATATTTACGACTACCTTTAGCCATAGGCGGATTTAGAGTTTAATATTTGTTAGCAATGATACGTGGCTTTGTTGCTCGTCTGAAGCGGGCACAAAGGCATGAACAAGACGCAAGTCTGTCTTTAAAAATCTGAGGCTCTCCTCTTGCACTCGCCATGCATCGATTCTAAATCGCTGACTCGACAATTAATCCCAAGAAACGAGAAAACGAAGATTCCATTTCAAGTTTCAACCCACCCCCACCCATGCACCCCACTTCCCCACCACCACCCCACCCCACACATCAAATAAATCTCTCGTCAGACTAGCTGCGATTAACGAGAAACAACTGCATGGTACCGATGTACAGTATTCTCGGTACAAATCAGATGGATGGATGTACAACTGGTACTACCCCACTGCGGTGCATTGAAAAGTTCCGTGCGAACGCGATGGAGTCAAGACAAGCGGTTTCCAGCAGGCGAAACCTCGATAAGGGTTTGGGCAGATGGCAGACGGCGATGACCCCACCGTGACCTTTCGGCGATGACCACGCCGTGACCTTTCGGCGATGACCCTGCCGCGACCTTTCCCGGGTGCGTTATGAAATTCAGATCCGTTTCTTGCAAGCGGGACCCCGTCTGAGAAAACTGATTCAATGAAAGCGTTTTCAACAGACCTCCAATTGATAATTATTAATTAGGACTTTTTAAACAATTATTCGCCCTATTCATGCACCCCTCTGGTTGATATCGTTTAGTTTCCGCCATTTTTTAAAATACTGTACTAAAGAAACTTATATAACAGCCTTTGTTTTGCACTCAGAAACACTTAAAAACTATAAACCAGTCAGTAAAAATCCCGTGAATTTATATAGCTCTTTCGAGAGTAGAACCGCACTAGCTACTTATTCTTAGGGGCTTTATAGTAATAGTAATAGTAGTAGCAGTAGCAGCAGCAGCAGTAGTAGTAAAACAAATTAATAATAATAACAATAATAACAATAATAATAATAAATAGTCTGTATTCAAATCCAGATTTGATCCCAACCGGACATTAAATAATTAACAAAACCTCCGCCCCACGATTAATTAATTAGGCTAATTAATAATTATAATTAATCAATTGAGTGAACGATTAATGAGGCGCCATCTAATTCGTTGATAAAGGAGCAGACGTGTAGCTAAGAACGTGGTTGGGGTGGGGAAGGTAACCTTTGACCTTTAATAGGGACCGTCTTTACCCCTCAGGCAAATCAAACTTCAGACGAATTTCTGCTTCGCCGCTGTCAGCACCCGGAGTCGAACAGGAAGCGTCCGAGACAGCTCTGCTCTCCAGCTATGCGCATTCTGGCAACAGACGCTGATAGAAATTCAGTAATGCCTCTGCCATTGCCACAGGTACAGCAAATGCTAATGTCTTGGCTCAGTAATAATTGTACCAGTGTTTCTTCATACAGTACAGTGGTACAGTAGAACTTCTCCGCATTCCTTAAATGAAATTCTAGATTTTATACAAAAATATCTGCGGCAACACTAAATGACTAGCTTATTTTCATCTGCATCTACAATTGTCACTATTATTTTGTCTATATCATATCACTATTAACGAGTATTAATAAGATAGGCCTAACTACTAGCGGAGACATTGTTACCGTCTGGTATATATCTATTATTTCAACTCATCCAAGTTTAACCCCTTAACTAGGGATCCCGGATATATCCGTCCATTTTACATTGAGTTACAGTTAAATACACGGTTAAGGGGTTAACTAAAATCGCATGATAACTAATAATGCACGTTGGCTTAAACATATTTGATTAATTATTTACATCGCTAGTATTAAGTATCTCTTTTTATATGTATCAATGTTCTGCTAATAATATAATTGCTGTTTTCTATATTAATCAATCATCGTTTCAACGATTAGATATTTAAAACTATCAAAATATTTTACAATATGACTTTTACAGTTTGTTTCTGTTTTGAATTTTTGAGTTGAACAATAAACTTCCGGTCTGCTGACTGTGTTCAGTTCTACGTCTGCAAAGACGACCCAGGCCAGAGTAACATCTGACGCCATTCAAAACTACAGACAAAAGTCAAACAAAGGTCCTCGACCGAATTCACAACAAGCACCCTCGCGATCTCGCAGGCATGACTAACAGGCTGATAACGGTGGTTAAGAGAAATCACTTATATGAAGAGCAAGGTAATATATATATATATATATATATATATATATATATATATATATATCACTGGAGAGGGAGGAGAGGGTGATAGATAAATATAACGAGCTCTTTGAAGATAGTTTCATGCATCACTGACATACGAAGATTATCTGTGATTGAGTTCACGATGCTGATGTTCTTCGGTCAATAAATCATCTTTCCACTTGGAAATCTGACAAGTTTTGGCGCGCCCTTCGAGGGGGCGGGGAGAGGGAAAAGGTTATTGCTTCTGGATGCAGACAATGACGTAAACGCTTCAAGAAATGACGTCACGATTTCCATTCTGCAGCGCTATTTTTTAAAAACCGCAATCCCCGTTGCCTACATTAACAGTCGGAAGTTAAATATGTGTGATATATATTTTCTCGCATGCTTAAGATATCTGGTTCACTAGAGGCCTGCAACAGATTTTCTAGACATCAAAAAAAGTTTTATAATTAATTCGCTCTGTGAGAGAAGCCTACAGCGAAGGCCTGTTGAATAGAAGGTATATAGGCACTAGATATGTAAAAATCTAATCGATTTGAAGAAATTCTCCGACAAAATCCACATTTTCCTCTTGTTCCTTCTTCATTGCTTTAACCTTTGCAAGAATAATCAATAATATTATTATCAATTTCGATCTACAGGCTTCGAAATAGAGCACGCCCAGCCATTTCATACTACACACTAACGCCATTGACTGTACGAGAACGAGGGACATCAACTAAATAAAGACCTGGAGAATATCTTGCGGAATGCCCAGTAGGGCAATCGAGGGAAGAGCCGCGTATTAAGATATCTGGTTCATTATAGGCCTGCAACAGGTTTCACAGACATCAAAAACAAGTTTTATAATTAATTCGCTCTGTGAGAGAAGCCTATAGCGAAGGCCTGTTGAATAGAAGGTATATAGGCACTAGATATGTAAAAATCTAATCGATTTGAAGAAATTCTCCCACAAAATCCACACTTTCCTCTTGTTCCTTCCTCATTGCTTTAACTTTTGCAAGAATAATCAATAATATCATGATCAATTTCGATCTACAGGGTTCGAAATAGAGCTCGCCCAGCCATTTCATACTACACACTAACACCTGGAGAATATCTAACGGAATGCCTAGTAGGGCGATCGAGGGAAGAGCTGCGTATTAAAATATCTGATTCATTATAGGCCCCTGACAGGTTTTCTAGACATCAAAAACAAGTTTTATAATTAATTCGCTCTGTGAGAGAAGCCTATAGCGAAGGCCTGTTGAATAGAAGGTCTATAGGTCCTAGATATGTAAAAATCTATTGGATTTGAAGAAATTCTCCCACAAAATCCACATTTTCCTCTTGTTCCTTCTTCGTTGCTTTAACCTTTGCAAGAATAATCAATAATATTATTATCAATTTCGATCTACAGGCTTCGAAATAGAGCACGCCCAGCCATTTCATACTACACACTAACGCCATCGACTGTATGAGAACGAGGGACATCCAGGGCCATATTAAGGCGTGAGCTGAGGGGGATGAAGCCCCAGACCCACCATTAAAAATAGGGCCACCGTTTATCAAGCGACGACTTTTTGCTTGTCAGAGATTTTCAGTGAAGGCAGCGGAAAATTTTACAAAGGACAATTTTCAAATTATGGAAGCGATGACCTTTTTTTACTTCTCAGCCCCAGGCCCACTCGGACCATAATGCGGCCCCGGGGACATCAACTAAATGCCTAGTAGGGCTATCGAGGGAAGAGCCGCGCATTATACCGTAAGATACAGGCAGCGTCAGGCAGAAGGCAGAAGCAAATTCGCCATGAACACCATGCATTAGCAAGTGGAGGCGAATTGACGAAGGCAAAGACAGGCCGCGTATTTCGGCGAATAGACAAATTTAGTACACGGATAATGGACATCGGGCATGCGACTGAGATCTGTTTAACAAAAAAAGAGAAGACGATGATTATTAAAGCAGGCGTTCCTCGAACGCTGCCTCCTCTATCCATCCGGACACAAGCCGTCTACACTGCACGCATATCCAACCACACGCGAGCGTCATAAAATATACAGGAACTGACAGCATCTCTACGAACAGCGTCGCAGCAGCAGCAGCAGCAGCAGCTACGAGACAAGTATATATTAATAACGGTAGAATGATCACTTCCAAGTAGTAAAAAGACATTCGCCCCCGCCCCCCGAACGGGGTGGAGTCTCACTCACCCCCCTGCGTCCGGTGACGTCCTCTTCGGCCGAATAGGTTATCCATCCTAAGGACTCCTTCTTCGTCGTATCCAAAACGGTGACTAAAACACAACCAGGATAAAACAGTCACACGCATTTATAACAGAAAAATCTTACAGATATCTATAACATTAAAATCGTTATCTGTATGTCTGCTACCTTCGAGCGTTCTGATTGGTTGACTATTGCTAGACGGTTTAGACCGTTTAGTCCTTACGTCGCGATGCGCTGGTGGGCGAGCGTTGACTATTGGTAGACGGTTTAGACCGTTTAATCCTTACGTCGCGATGCGTTGGTGGACGATGTTCGAAGACGACGTTGCTATTGGTAACAATTGTTCGTAGAACCGGTTTAGTCGAGTCATTGCAGCATCAGAGGGCTGGGCGTGCGACGACGTTGCTATTGGTAACAATTGTTCGCAGCAATTTTAACGTACATTTGAGCGTACACAAAAAATACGTGTACAGCGTCACAAACGGCCACAGTTGCGTGATTTTAACGTACAGAGGCCTAATTATTACGTGGCGCAGAGCTTGGCTAGGTGGCGATCATTGAAATGTTGTTCAGCATGAATTCAATGATTGGGTATTAGGTATAGGTATTGGATTAGTATTATCCTGCACTGCAAGCGAAGCGAGCGCGAGCGAAGCGAGCCTCTTTCTAGTTATGATTATTATGATTATTATGATTATTATGATTATTATGATTATTATGATTATTATGATTATTATTATTATTATTATTATTATTATTATTATTATTATTATTATTAGTAGTAGTAGTAGTAGTAGTAGTAGTAGTAGTAGTAGTAGTAGTAGTAGTAGTAGTAGTATAAACGACAATTTATATTGCGCTATATGCCTGGCGAAAGCCATTGTCAAGAGAATAGCTATATATATGCATGGACCTATAAAGAAACACCTGGACATATTTTGGTGATTTCAATGCCCCTGTCATAATTCCAGGTCCTATCAGAGAGAGGCCTCGGCGAGCTACTTGGCCCGGGCCCCTGCTTAAAAAGGAGCCTCGAAATAATAGGCCTATATAAATACTTTTCTTGCAATAATTCTCGTAAAGCTCTAGAAACATACGCATACACACAGACAGCACGCGGATAGCCACAGTGCAGCGCCTGATGATTTAATAAGCCTTTACTCTGTCTGTCTGTCTGTCTGTCTGTCTGTCTGTCTGTCTGTCTGTCTGTCTGTCTGTCTCTCTCTCTCTCTCTCTCTCTCTCTCTCTCTCTCTCTCTCAGCGCTTTTACATTTGCGTGATTTTCGTGTGGAGAGAAGAGGCGTTATGTTTCTCACCCGGCACTTCGGAGGCAATCAACAGCACAGCACCTGGACGAAGGTCATTTAGCAAGGACATTTTTAACACTCTGTTTGGACAAATGTTACGTTAATATAAGATAAGACAAACATATTCCGCATAACCAAGAGAGTGTAAAGTATAAACAAAACCCAGCCGAAAATAGCACAGCCGTTAATTAGGTGACGAAATGCAAATGCCACTAAAAAGTCAGCTATAGCCTACAACTCAATTGTACCAAAGCAGAGATACAGACCCACACAGTATACAATGCACCTTAATTAACGTAAACCGTATATAGAGAATACATAAGTACATGTATACACGGTGTTTCATTAAATCAGGACCCCTTTGTATTTTGGTTATAACTTTTCCAGATTTAGTCAGATTTTAAGAAAAAAATTATGTTACTGTGTTCACTGGAAAGTTGCTTCTAACTGACATGAATATCACTTGCACATATTATACATGTTCTAACGAACACAGAGATATGATTTCTCCACTCAAAAGACCTCCAAACTGACCACCCCACTCAACGCTAATTATAAGTTATAAGAAGCACGGAACACATAGGCCCTAAATAAGTCGTTGCGCTGCCGGGGGGGGGGTAGAATAAAATTCAACATGCCTTTAATGTTTACGGGAAGTACGGAAATAATATATATATATATATATATATATATATATATATATATATATATATATATACCCTCGGTACTTAGTTCCCGAGGGACTTATTACTTATTACAAAAAGGATTATATATATATATATATATATATATATATATATATATATATATATAGTCCAATGAGACCGAACGCTTCGAATCCGAAATTTTCAAATATTTCAGGTCCTTTATGTAGCTCCTTTTTATGCCATCGATCCAGCGATCACGTGACCGTCCCATTCATCGGTCGCATCATGAAGACAAGAAGGGGAGAGAGGGGTGAAGGAAGGGAGGGAGGGAGGGAAAGAGGGCGTCGTTCCGTCGGCAAATTGGACGTCCTAAATTTCCCTCTGCATGTCTGATTAGACGCTCGGAGCGTGGAACAACCTCCTTTCTCTCGGCGTCGGCCCGTCTACACCAGGTCGCCGTATCCGGGACGGAGGGAGGGAGGGTCCCAGGCCGGACACCCGCGGACTGTTCCTTCCTTCCTTCCTTCCTCCCTCCCTCCCTCCGCCAAGGCCCGGTACTTAATATTCCGGGGACCGAGCGAGGAGGTCCGGCACAGTTGGACCGCAGAAGGACGAAACGCAGAAGCAGGTCCGGCTATTACTCTAAACGACGCTCGAATTCACAACGAAAGGGAAAGGGAAAGGGAGAGGGAGAGGGAGAGGGAGAGAGGAAACCGCCTATGCTGCTAATTAAGGCAGACGAAGATCTAAAGACGCTCTCTCCCCTCCCCTTTCTTCTCCTCCTCCTTGTCTTCCGCCGTGCACTTCCCCATCCTCGCTTCCTGATTCATCTGGCCAACGGCTTCCTTTTTCTAAAGGAGGTAAATATTTATGGCGGTTGGTGACGACCGTTGTCGTGGAGGGCGGAGGCGGGGAGGGCGGAGGGTGGTTGGTTGTCGTTCGGTTCGTCACGAGCATAGCCGGTGTCATATAAAATAAGTTCCGCTATAAAATAAGTTCCTGATCAAATTTTGATTGGTCGGCAGATAGCCTGTCAATCAACATTAGAACCGCCCCGTCCATAGCAACGCCTACCATAATTTTGGTTCCTACTTGGGAATTCTTGGCAGGCAACCTACCCACCAAACAGTGGCGTAGCCAGTCTATGCAAAGTGTGGTTTTTAACTCAACTGGAGTCAACGGGGTCTGGAACAGCAAATTAGAAACTGGGTCTGCCTGTCCGGGATCTGCACGTGCGCGGCATTCCGTAATGATTGCCGAAGAAAGAAGTCGACGTAACGACCATTTAAACTATTTAGTAACTGTAGAAATTGGATCTAAAAACCACAGGAAACCCCATCTCCAACAGGACAGCGGGTCAGAGCTGGATTCAAGAGAGGATAGACAGAGGCATGGATATGCCTACCCCCATGTGTTGGAGCCAATGTGAACAACATTGACGGGTAAATCATTTATTACACTGAAGCGTATGCATAGAAAGTGGGCAAAGATGGTCGTGATTCGTGAAAGAAAAAGAACATGATCGTCGTCGTCATCATCATCATCATCATCATCATCATCATCATCATCATCATCATCATCATCATCATCCTGTGAAAAATCTAACGAATATAAATAAAACAGGCGAAGGATGAAAAACTGGACAATGGAATTAGCAGCTTTTGCGCTATAGAAGTGTCTATACGCGGAGCTTTTATCTTCGTAAAATACCATCGTGCAGCAATAAGTGCATCTTCGAAGGAGTGCCACTGAAAAAGTAATTACATATTTCATCACGACGACTGCACTTCTCTTACGGGAATTGCCGGATTATCCAGCGCGCGACGCAGAGCATCCGAATCCCGTCACCCCCGCACGTAACCAATGGACCGTTCCGCTCGTATCGCTTGATGCCCTTAATGTCGAGGTCCTCCGTTGGGATAAAACTGTCGTCGGATCTAATTTGAGGGGTGGAGTGGTTGCCGACACAGCCCAGAGCGAAGTTCCTGGGGGAATCCAGGCTTTCGCACGGCCAAGAAAACAGTGTTTTCAAGTTAACTATGAGGTCAGCCAATGCTGGCCCGCGGGCCAAATTTAACCCGCAGAAGGTTTTAAAGTCCGCAAGATCCTCTCCTTATAAGAAAGTAAAAATTGTAACGTCACCATGTATTACTCGCCGACAGTAAACACTAAAATTGGAAACATTCCGATAGTAACGTGCCGCAATATTTAATTTCTTAAAATGAATATCCTCTATTAGCTCTCAAACTCGTAAAATAGCTATAACAAAAGATTACTTATTTAAGTTATTTTAGAACTCAACAAGCTATTAGCAATAGCCGACTGGCCCTCCAAAATATTGGCTGCCATGCGGGAGATAAATGGGACCAATCCAGTCTAACATATACTTGTCTAAACATTTAATAAACAACACAATTTCGCCTATCTTAGCATTTCTTGTCTGATTTTGTTCATCCAGGACTGTTACCTACATCATTTAATTTACTTTACTTTTACTTCATTTATCATTACTTTCTCACACAACATGGATGGTCATTATGCTAACTGTCTAAGGGGCCCACTTAATGGACAAATTGACAAACTGTCCAGTCCTCACTGGTTATTGGATTTCCATTGTTAGCCCGGAACCCCCTGGTATCTCCGAAGGTCTAGTTATCTCCTGTTATTATTTAGAGCTACTTGGTTGGACTTTTGCAAGCACGTAGGCTAGCATGGGGGTCTGGGGGTGTCATCCCGGTGTTGATTGAAAAATTTTGTTTTTGTTTTGGTGGGATTAGTTGGGTAGGCCCAAGCCTTTAATAAAATCCGCCTATGGCGCTAACCCTTTGGTTTACCGACCGGCCCGGGCTGGCCTATGGAGTATACCTTATTACGGTAGCCTTTGATAATACAGGTAGTACTAAGCAAAAAAGGTTCAGTGCTACTCAAAGCCTCTTCCCTACTTTGGTATTACCTCCAAAGCTCATCATAAATCTACGAGATTCTACTTCTCTTATTTTCACATCCATGATCAAATATATAGGCTAACTGCTGTTGGTCCACGGGTGCCTAATACCAGTGGCGTAGCCACGGAGAACCGGGCCCCATATTCCAGTCGTTATGTGAGTTTTGCGCAAAACTGTTGAGAAATTTGGGGTAGGTAGTGTGATCGAAAAGAATACGCACGTAAATGTGCGAAGTACTCCTTGACAGCCTAAAATGCCGACGTTGCCCCCCCCCATTCCGGAACCGTGGCTGCGCCACTACTTAATACAACTGCAGTTGGTCAGTTAATTAAGGATAATTGACATTGAACATAACACTAAGATTGCTTCCCAGCATTCTATGTAACATGTTTAATTTTCCCCAGGCAGCAGCCATTTAAACTTTGCAATGACCCACGTAGGCCTACCTTCATGGGACGAAACGAATACCGGTAATTGTGTTAAAAACAAAATGGTTTTATAGAAAATGTCCTGCGGCAAAATTTATCACGCTGGCTATGAGGACCTAATTTATCTTCATAAGTTTTGCATCGGCATCATCAATAATTACTGTTAATCAAAGTATTGGATTATGACAGCGCTATATAAATTGTCCTGGAATAAATGAATAAAATAAAATAACGACAATGATGACGACACCAATGTCATACTTTTAAAAAATTTAATGCAATGAATCTAATTTCCATAGCGCTCATACTGGCTATCCTCAATCGCTTTCTGTCTTGTCCTGTGACCAACCGGTTGTGCGTGTTCTGATAATTGTGTGCGGCTGATTTGTCAGGCATTTATCAATTTATCATACCGGCCCCTCTTGGTGGACGCGAACAAATCAGACCCGTTAACAGAGGCGTAGCCAAGAAGTAAGTAAGTAAGTAAGTAAAATCTCGTGGATTTCTATAGCGCCTTGGAAAGCAGCACAACAGTAGCTGCTTATTCTTAGGCGCTCAGCCTCTCTTAAAATAGCTATAGGAAAGGTGTAGGATCAGCCAGGCAATGGTCAATATCCGAAGGGCAGTGAGGCTAGGTTGTTACAGCTATGGCGGAAATGATTTCAGAAACAGGAAGGATTTAAGCTTAGACCTGAAGACTTGAGGAGATAGTGCGGGAATTATAGGAAATGAGGAATCAGATTTTATTGTTTTAAAGTGTCCAAGTGTGCGAAGGGAAGCTGGGATCGAGTTCCAGAGTTCAGGTGCAGCATATGAGAAGGCACGGTTGCAAATTTTCAGGGATGACTGATTTAGCGGGCGTGACAGAGTGAGATGAGATGACGAACGTGTGGGTCGAGGAGGCTGAGGGGTTAATAGTGATCTAAGGTAGACAGGTTTTGATGACTGAAGTGAGCTATGTGTAAGTGTTATTATCTTATATTGGATACGTTCTGTTATTTTAAGCCAATGTAATGATTTTAGTATGGGTGAAATATGGGAGAATTTAGGTGACATAGTAACAGCACGAGCTAAAGCATTTTGTATTGATTGCAATTTGTTGATGGAGGCTTTGGGAAGGTTATAGTAGAGGGAGTTACAGTAATCTAATTTGGAGTGGACTATAGAGGTGGCGATTGTGGACGCAGTCTTAATATCAAGACAAGGACGTAGGCGGCGAAGGTCACGAATATGAATAAAGCAGGCTTTTGAAAGTTGGGAGATTTGTGATTCAAGTTTAGAAAAGAGTCAAATTTGAATCCGAGATTTCTAGCAGTTGGAACAGGGATTATTGTGGTGTCAGGAGCCAAAACTAGTTTAGGATTGTCAATTTTTTTGAGTTGTTGGGGTAGTCCGATTAAAAGAAACTCTGTCTTAGATGGGTTGAGAGCGAGGAGATTAGATGACATCCATGCAGAGATTGACGAGAATGCAGATTCAAGCTCAATAATAGAAGCATTGAATGAAAGAGGTGAGAAGGAAAGGAATAGCTGAGTGTCATCGGCATAGAGTTGGTGGTTTAATTTGAGGGAATTAATTAGAGATGAAAGTGGTGTGGTGTAAAGGCTGAACAGTACAGGCCCGAGAACAGATCCTTGAGGCACTCCATAATCTATAATATGAGAAAGAGAAATTTGGCCAAGACAGGACACTTGAAAAGACCGAGATTTGAGATAAGATGCAAACCAGTTGTGAGCTTTTTCAGATATGCCAAACCAGAGAGAGAGTCGCTCGAGCAGAATTTTGTGATCTATGGTATCAAATGCTGCAGAGAGATCAAGGAGACAAAGGCCAGTAACTTGGCGAAGACCAATTGCAGTTAAGAGTCTGTCATAAATGTAGGCGAGGACAGTTTCAGTTGAGTGATGTTTAGTGTAGGCAGATTGATGAGCATTATATAGTGAGTTACTTGAAAGGTGTTCATTCAGTCTGGAAAGCACAATTTTTTCAGTAAGTTTTGATAGAAGAGAAAGATTTGAGATGGGGCGATAGTTATTGAGATCTTCTCTGAAGTTGATGGGGGGCCGTATAATGTGATTTGGAGGTACAAATCTTTAAAAAACTCATTTAAAAATAAAATTGTAAGGTAGCCTGATTTTTTGCGGGTGGTGGTGGCAGGCCCTCCGAGAGAAATTCCGGGCCCCTGTGCAGAATGGCCGACGGGCCCTTGACAAGTCATAATTTTTTCTTGACCTTTTTTTTTTTTGCTCGTCAGCCGTTTATTATAAATGTTTACGACCTTTTTATGTTGACGACCTTTTTTTTTTTTTTTTTTTTTTGCTCGTCGTTTGCCGTTTATTTAGCACTGTGTCCCGGGCCCCCTTGTGCTCGCCGGGCCCCTCTGCTGAACTGACATTTTTTACCATTCTTTAGTGTTATTATTCATTTTATTGTTAATTATACATATTCATCATCGGTCCGGGCCCCCTCCAGACCGCCGGGCCCCTGTGCAGTTGCCCCCCTGCCCCCCTCTCGGAGGGCCTGGGTGGTGGTATATATATACCGATATACCCCCGTCGCTACACCCCTGCCCGTTCCACTCCGTAACGCTGGCAGACACATGGACATTCTTTTACATTCTCTCATTTCTGCCAACATGTTTCAAAGTGAGAACATTGACCGTATATTATTAAAATGACGAAGTATTTTTACCTTGCAAAGATTCAGCGACTGGCGATCGCCAAAGAATGATGACAAGACTCGAATAAATCCAAGATATCGTAAACATTGTGGCAATTAAGTTTGTTTTGAAAACGCTAGCTACTTCGCCGAAGTGACTGCCAGTGCCATGTGTACCATGGTCAAACTAAATGCATGACGGCCGCAGATCTCCGGTTGGTCAAAGCTACAACTGCTCATGAATATTAATGAACTTGCCCCGACATCTAGCGGCAACTACAACTCCTCATGAACATTAATACACTTCTTTCCTTCTATCCCGACATCTGACGAACAATAGTCTGAATAGAGTTACCACAATATTTTAAAAAGTTGTGGAAGATGCCTTTCGAGTGGTTATTATTAATTTTAATTAATTATTATCTTGGTTGTTTCACACTAGTTATGAACTTTAACTCTGTAATGTGTTCACACAGCCCACCTGTGGACGAGTCACCACAATAATCTGAACGTTACTTACTTACTTTTATGAACTCTCCTATAGCATCAATTATGATATACTGAACAAGTACAGTAAACAAATTTCTTATAAAATTGGTTAAAGAACATAACATGGACTTAAATTATTTAAGTGGAGGGGTTCGATTTAACTCAGTAAATATGCAACAACACTTCATCAAAATACAAAATCTTTATTATTGAATCCAATCGATCACTGTCTCATTTTCTATTAAATGTTAGTGCTAAATCCAAGTCGCAAAATAAATTAGCAGACATGATATAAATCCAATATGACTATTAGTATCAAAATTAAATACTGGTACATAAATAACAAATACATATTCTTAATCCTTCTATACGTGCAACTGTATTCAAATATACATGTGCGAATGTGCTCAAATATACATACAGCACGTGCAAAAATACTAATCATCAAACAATCTTTACTTTATAAGTACAAATGTTTGCCATCATTCATTATATGCATTTCCAAGCCAAGTACCAGTCTTCCTATAACGAGGAACTTACAGAAGTGCCTACCAAGATACTCAATCAAATGAAAAACAATTACGATACATGTCGAAAGAAAATGTCCGCTTCAATTCAAACTTATTGACGTATTAATACATCAGAAGCGAAACTCTGTACAAAAGGGATTTGCACACATCAACATTCAACAGTAAAACTAATTAGCATAAAATCAACAAACTGTAAATGCAACGCTATAAAACAAGATTTTGCCACGCGTTTATCATCCGAGGCTCGGAAAGATAATTATAATTGTTGGACAGAACAACGAAAGTTTAGCAAAGTCGACATACACAAAAAACAAAACCAAATGCAGAAGTAAAACATAAGTCTAATAAATGCAATAATGGTCGAATACTGGTCTCCACAGTTACATTGTACACTGTGTGTGTGTGTGTGTGTGTGTGTGTGTGTTCAAGATTTGCAATCAAAGTAAATAACAAGAAAAACCATTGAGTTAGGCTAACAGAGCTGTAGAAGGTTAACACATATGGATATACAACAACCTCTTTTTCAAGACTGACCTACAACCCACCAGCTGTAGTTAAGAAGATGGTTCAGGGTTGCACAAGTTTCATGCATACATTGTCAAATAGGAAGACATGTCCACAGGGTCTTGCTTCTAAACTCCATACTAGTCTATCTTAAATGCATTCAAGCATTTCATTCCAATTTTATTTCTTTACCACAGTTAAAACATTGCGTGAATGCAAGGTCGACAGTTCTGAAACGTCTGTACAAAATTATTATGAACAAATTGAAGAAGAGGCAACGAAAATATTCAAAATAACAACACAAATAAAGAAAAAAAGTACACTTCTGGTTTAATGGTCTAAACATAACGAACAGACTCCCAAGACACAAAGAGATACCATTGCAGAATACCAGGACATTAATCATGGATGCTGACAGGAGGTTATACTGAAGAATCAACCAGGCATTTAACTAAACCTACATAAATTGGTGAAGTATAAGAGAATATACAATAAAAACAATTGTATCTTATGACCACATCTGAGAGAGATGAAAGATTTTTGCAAATACGAGAATGCGACTTAAAGAGAAAATATTACAGGACATTACACTATGCCTAATATCAACAGGAGGAAGCAGGCAACAGCAAAACTCAGTAATATTATATTAAATTACATGGTTATCAATGCACATTTGGTCATTTGCAAAGTGAATTGTAAGAGTGAGGCAGAGGGTAAACAACTTGCCCAAGGCAGCAACACAGTGGCTAGGGCCAGATTCAACTCCGCTATCATCCAGTTGTGTGGTAAGATAGAATCCCATTGTAACTCCACCACACCCCCTAAAATAAGGTTAACTATCAATTGGTCAAATGCAGCATCGGTTGAAGCTGGTGGCAACATGGTCTATGTCATCAAGAACAACATTCTGAGAGAATTATACACTAGCGTCAAAATAACAACGTATGTACTTAAGAATCTGTGAAGGCACAGGTGTCAAATGCCATTATGGGCCCCTGTTACACTTCTAAATAACCTATCTGATCTGTACAATTATTGGCAGCACTCAAGAGCACCTGAAAAAAACCTACTTTAAAATTAGCACACAAAATTCTGCAAAGTGAATCCAGATCGTGTCCCGTTTCAGCATCAGGTACCCGTCTCTAAAAAACAACTTTAACTAATTATAAGCTTATACAGGGTGGTGCAAAAAAACCGGACAAGTCACGTTAGGTTTGGCATTTAATATAGCCTGTTTTTTTGCACCACCCTGTATATACTCGAGAGCTACAACGAGCATATGGAGAGCAATGCTCTGTAACAGATTTCCTACAAATGTTAAGGTTCTGGCTGAACGAAGGTGATCAGCAGAAAATGAACGGCATACAAATGGTTAAAATAAGCAAAATCAAACTGCCTGCAATCAACATAAACTCATCATCATCATCATCATCATCATCATCATCATCATCATCACCTTCACTTTCTGCCTGCATGGCGGCAATAGTTAGGTACGAAATATTTCCACTTTGCTCGATCTTGCACTAATCTGCATCCTTCTACGATCGTCATACAGCAACATAAACTTTACAAAACCTCTATTAACAGTCATCTGATAAGTAACAAAATGGAAAAACACTGCTTTACAAATCACTACACAATTTTCTCTACACAGACAATCCACTCAGAATCCAATTATTAAAAGGCTTAGCAACCTTTGCTGCCACTTAGCACAAGGTATATTATGTACGTGTGTGCGTGTGTTTATGTACATCTTAATGTCAACAGTCAGTGAATTTTGAAAAAGAATCCCTTGGAACGTTGGAGAAGGCTGTTATGTCCTGCCATAGACCTGTTCACTTCTGTCACCGGAATTTTCCATCCTTCCGTCGCTTTCCCGGTTGGAGCCGGCATTATGATCCACCTCCAGCTTCTCCAGTCGCTGCCACAGTTCCTCCCGATCCCTCTCTTTCTTTTTCTCCCTGAAATACCATACGCAATACTCGCATCAATGCTCACATTCTGTACATAAATCAACAAGGCAAATGCCAATATAATTCGCGATGACAACATACACTCTTGTGCAAACGTTTGCGTACATGCACGACTGTACACACAAACATGCCAAAACCCTGGGGTTCAATTACCCGCACTTCCAGCAGGTCTTGGCGCTTAAAGGCAACACAAATTTCTACAAATCCTGGCCTTTCATACACAATACCTTACTGACTGATAAATTTTAGGAAACTGCGGCTTAAGTTCTTGCTCAAATTGCAGAATACACAAATAATATATCTAGGTAAATATTTAAAGATAAATAGCTAGATAGCAGACAGTAAAGAAATTAAAAAGCACACTGGAATGTCCTAATACCAATGCAAAATTGATTAGATAATATAAGCTAACAGATTTAAATGTCTTCCAAATATTATACCTGGAGTCAGTTTAGAAAAGACTCAAATACATACTTATCCACAAAGTGCAAGGCTGTAAATGCAACGTAATGCACGAAAAACTTATACAGGCCTTTCATACGGTGGAAAAAATAATTCCGACTGTAAGTAAGTTTACTTGATCTGTTCAGCTTTGTAGTTGGCTGTGAGCTCGTTGAATAAGTTACAGTTGATGTCCATCAGCGTCTTGAGGACGTTGTAAACCAGTGTCAGAATAGACTGGTTCCAGTGTTCCTTCGAGATCCGGTACAGCGGCGAAAACATGATCGGCATGACGACAGTTATGTTCTCCTCGATCAGATTAACAATGTACTCGTTGTTCCAGTAGTACAGCGCCCGCTCCGCGACCTACAAGTACAGAAAAGAGAAGTACTTAACCCTTTAACCATGTATTTAACTGTAACTCAATGTAAAATGGACGGATATATCCGGGATCCCCAGTTAAGGGGTTAAAAGAGACATAACCGTTTTAAAGCAAGACCCATATCGAGATATCTCCAAATCAGGCTTCACTCTGAGACCAGACAGTTAGATGAATTATATCACAATGCATCAAAATCTCAACCTTGGATGCATGCATGCATGTACCCCAGGAATATACGATAAACAAATTTTAAAGTACAAGTATACTTGTGTACTGAGTATTTTGTACAAAGGTACTGTAGAAGTTTCTCATGCATTACTGGTACATTATTTGTGCATTATCAGTTCTCTTTTTGAAACAGCACATGTAATCTGCATTACGTCTATTTGTTATTCTGTGGAAAACGTGAATTTTTAGGTGACGTGCCTGAAAGTGCGAGCTGGAAACACAACGCGCCATCTGGTGGAAGAACGGCTCCACAACTTTCTGAAATTCCACCGGATCGATCACATCCAAGACCTCTTCCAATTCACCGAGAAACATTACCTTCAATGGATAAACATCACCTTTAAAACAGTCGATGAGAAACGTCGGCCACGCTTTCAAATGCATCAAAACACCATCCACATCACATTAATACAGTTCAATCCCGTTATTAGGTGCACAACTAACGCGAAGAAGCAAAGAGTAGAGAACACAAGACTCTCATAGAAGGCCCTAGAATAGCATAATTTGTTGATTTCTAAAACTAGCACAATACCACATTTATATTAGGGGGTGCAGATAAATTAAAAATTTCGGTGTAATATTTTTTTCCATTGCTCCTACATGTATAGAGGAAGAAAACACGGTTGGATCGAACTCATGATCATTTCTTAGATCGGCCCGGAGAGCATTTTGAAAAGCCCACCCTCTTATTGCATTACTCGAAACATTTGTCCGACGTTTACTACAGACTAAACACATTTTCTTATTTAAAGAAGTATTTATCAGTTTTATTTGGAGAATATAATTGAAATGTTATAGTGCAATAGTTATTTAGTCAATGGCGGACACAAAAGCAGATATTGATACAGCTCTTCTGGACCCAAACACTTCTTAGCAATCAGAAGTTCACGTTGTTTCCAAATTCTTCTGCTGTCAGTTCCTTGCCTTTCTTATGTCAAATTTGGAACACTGGATTATTACTGGGCACCGACAGGCAGCTATTACAACTGTATTGCACTTCCATCTTCATCCTTGTCTTCTTTACTTGATCAGATAAGGCTTCTCGCTACAGGTACTCATCATTTTCATCACATGAGATAAAGGGTCCACTGTAACTCTTCAACTGCTCGAGTTGTTTAAGAAGCCTTCCATCAAATTTCAAATTTTGAGCTAGCTTCTTCCCAATTTTTCTTCCAGCTACAGTGTCTTGATTTTTGACCACTCAGGTTTGATGTTTTTCACTCTGTGAACTGATTGCGCATAGTCTCGGAAAATGTCGTCAAATGTATCTCGAAGCTCTGTGGTGCCTTGCCTCAGCTGGTTGCCTCTAAGTTCCTGTTCTCTGCTGTTCTGTGACCGACTAAACCACACATGACTAAACTAAACAACCACACTAAACCATGCCTAAGTTATGGACAGAAGCATTAGTGGCAGCATGGTAAGACAAATTTTCAACTACTATGGCTAAGGCTTAGCACAAATCCTAAGACTTACCCCACCCCCGAATTGCGTGACTGACTCACCCTTGTCTCTCATTACTACTACTACTACTACTACTACTACTACTACTGCTACTACTTCTACTGCTGCTGCTGCTGCTACTGCTACTGCTGCTGCTGCTGCTGCTGCTGCTGCTGCTACTGCTGCTGCTACTGCTGCACCTGCTGCTGCTGCTGCTGCTGCTGCTGCTGCTGCTGCTGCTGCTGCTGCTGCTGCTGCTGCTGCTGCTGCTGCTGCTGCTGCTGCTGCTGCTGCTGCTGCTGCTGCTGCTGCTGCCACCACTACTAATGCCCCTGCTGCTGCTGCTGCTGCTGCTGCTGCTGCTGCTGCTGCTGCTGCTACTACTACTACTACTACTACTACTACTTACTACTACTACTACTACTACTAATACTCAGTGTTGGGTTGTGAAATTGAGCTGGGGTTGAGGACTGAAATTCAATGCTTGACAGAAACTGCATGTAGCTACCAGATATGCGATTTTTGGGAGGGTTGCAAAGTTAGCGGGGGGGTTCAACCCCCAATCCGCCCAACCCCCGGCAGCTCCAACCCTGCTACTATTACTACTACTACTGCTATTGCTACTACTACTACTACTTTTGCTACTACTACTGCGAATAATAGTAATAATAACAAGTAAAATATACTAATATGGGGTGCGACTTGTAGAGAGTAAGGTCGTGGTACGTACCGTGCAATAAATCACGAAAAAGGTTGACAAGCAAAAGAAGGTCATTAGCAGAATTTTTCCATTTTACCGACTAAATTTTGCTTGAAAAGCCTGTCAAACAAAAAAAGTTATTTGCAGGGATTTTCCGTTTTACCTTTTAAATCATGCTCGAAAAAGGCTATTGGGGGTGGGGGTGTATCCCCAGTCATCCCATGGTGAAACCGTCCCTGGTCATCTCTATTATTATTGTTCTTTTTTTATTATTTATGATTTTGCATACTGAAACAGAAAATTTCAACAATCGTGTCATTATCAGCAATTAACATATCACTATGAAAGTAATAAAACAGCAAATTCAAAATTTGACATAGGCCGATCTAAAGAACGATTATCTTACAAGTTGAAGGGCTGTTTAAGTGTCTATTGGGATGGGAGCAATCAAAAAAAATCTTACTAATGACATATAATGACTTTTACAAAATATCTGCACCCCCTATTTATATACTGGAATTTAACAAGTAATGACCCAGAAAGCTTTGAATTTAATAAGCCAATCAACATCTCTGCTTTGTTCCTCACTTAGGTACAGTAAATCGTGAACGTTAATAAAGCGCTACGTCATCGTACTGACCTCTTTCTGACTGCAAGTCTTTGGCCAGAACTTCAGCAAGCCCTTTATGACCTGGAAGAACAAGAACAAAGATCTAGAGTACTGCAATGTTACACGCAGCAAGACAACTGCTGTTTAATCTAACCACAATAATGATCAAAGACACTTGAACAATAAAAATCCATAAGCAGCAGAAGTTAACCCTTAAACCACCAGATACTTTGCAACTGTATGCAACGCAAACGAGTATACTCAGTTACGATGGCTTAAGGGTTAAGCTATGTCTGTTAATAAAACAATGAGAATTTAAATCAAATTAACATTAATTCTGCAAAATACCTTCCATTCATACAAACGTACAGTGTACACAGACGAACGCACACATGCATGCACACACACACACACACACACACACACACACACACACACAGATACTAACTGGTTCTGCTAGTGAGGCATCCTTTTCGATAAATTGGACAACACAATATGCCAACTGCAATCAGAAAGTCAAAAACAGAAAACTCACATTATAAAATATCGGCACTGAGAACAATCATTATAAAATATATAATTTCCTGCAGGTGACATTATCTAGATTTCGCTGTATTTATATAAACTTCGCTTTTCGGGGAATCACCAAAGAAGAACGACCAACCTGAGCGTGATAGAGACTGAGCGACCTCGCTTTGTGCAACGGCACAAGAACTCTCAACAAGAACTGCCTGTGCTCGGTCTTCAGCGGCAACGCAAAGCCGTTGATGATGCTAGAAACAACAAAAAACAAGTAAACAAACAACAAAAAACAAACAAACAATTCTGCATCAATTCCATCCACCATATTCTGATATCAATGCTCTCAAGGATTACAAATACAAACAAGTTTCAAATATACGTATTATACGTAGTATACAGCATACATAGTATTGTAAAGTGGTCTTGCTGTTGTCTTTGGCCATTTTGTCATGCTTATTGTGCTATGTAAATTGCACAGCTAATAATAATAATAATAATAATAATAATAATAATAATAATAATAATAATAATAAATAAACACACAAACAATGCTGTATCAATTCCATCCACCATATTCTGATATTAATGTGTCTCAAGGATTACAAATATCCATACAGAGTATATACCGTACATGAATTTCTCGATGTAAAATATCATAGTTTCTCACACGTGACAGATACACAGCTGGGTTATCCACCAAGTGAGTGTGATTTGGGGTGCCATCGACTGATGCTTCTATGCATTATGAAGAGGCGCTATAGAAGCTTAAGATCAGATTAGATAAACAGGGCAGCAAGTACTGTATAAAAACGAGGTGAAAAATTCACCTTCCAAGGATTTCCAGTAGTTCGCCGACACCGCTGAACTGCTCCATCTCGTAAATAAATCTAATGGCAAAACCAGAAAATTAACATTACACCACCAAGCCCACAATTCAACTTCACATTACATTATAAACAACTAAAATAAGCAAATAAATAGCACAACATTAAGCAATACGGCAACAATTATTGTACAGGGTGGCGCAAAAAAATCGGACTATATTAAATGCAAACTTAAATGTGACTAGTCCAGGTTTTTTGCACCACCCTGTATATTAAGCAGGAAGAATAAAACTGTACCTAAGAAAAATGTTGTTGATGTGTTTGCGGATGAAAGCTCTCAGGCCTAAAAACTTCCCGTATATCCGGTGCAGGGCGGTTTTCAGACAGTCCCTTTCCCTCGGATCTTCAGCATCGAACAGGTCCAGCAGCTGGAAATGAACGCTTCACAGTAAATCCAAGTCTCAATACACACAACCCATCCATCAACACAACAAGCCCCAGGTGTTAAGACATCATTGATCCATCCAGTGGCGATTCCAGGATTTCTTGGTGGAGGGGAGGGGGTGAAATAAATTCGCAGGAAGTTGGTGGTGGGGGGGGGGTGAAAAGAGAAAGAAAAAAACAATAAACTTTGCAGAAAAAGGCTGACAAAGGGGAATTTCCCCCCTAATTTTACTATGCTTTTACCAAACAGTAATAGGCTGACAAGCAAAAAAAGGTAATCCGCAGTTTTCCCCCTTAGTTATACTAGACTTTTAGCTCACAAAATAAAAAATAGGTTTTCACAAGTGACAAAAAAGTCCGGTGAGGGGATGCATCCCTACTCATCCTCCACATGGAACCGCCACTGGATGCATCTTCTTGGGATTTGGATAGATACATATTAAATTGTCATACACATCTAATGTACTGATGATATAGGATCTATTCTAAAATCGAAAACATTCAAGCACCATATTTAACTCATGTAACATGCACCCTGAAAACAATCACCCATGGCTAAGTACACTGAAATACAAATTCAGTTGCATTTAAAAACATAAATGCATTATCAAAGTGTGCAGCCTTCCAAAGATATGGTTTCCACCCATAACCAGATGGAGCTTTACCAGCATCACCACCATACGATCAACACATGAGCATGTAAGGAACAAAATCAGTCTCACCTGCAACACAAACTTCTGGTCGATGTATTTCTTTGCGACGCTCGGCTGGAAATCGGGAGATTCGAGAATTCTTAGGAACAGTTCGTACACGAGCTGCAATTAACATAACATAATTACTAGATGAAGAATTTTAGTGCACGTCACAACAATAACAGTTTTTTTTTAAACTGAAAATAGCTGAACATAATTGGCAAAATAGACTCAGTACCAATATTTTTGCTACAAATCTGGTCTACTTGTAGCACAATTTGGTCGATCCAAAATTAAAATTCATAACAAACTTCATGCAGAAATCCACAATTAGATATCAAACACCTTGACTACCTGAAGGTGTGGCCAGGCTGGTTCTAAGTTTGGGTCGTCCTCCTCTGGGTCGAAGAACGGGTTTTCATTTGGAGGAAGAGGGTGAAAGATGTTTATCGCAATCTGCCAGAAAAATGAACACCAAATTAGACATCACATATTGCACTGTTTCTTCGAAAATGCTCTGCATACGAGAATAAGTCAAACCACTTAACACTTCTGTGGAAATACAAAACATATTTTCATAAAACCTAGAGTAACATAAACACGTTGCTGGATCATTGAGAAGTAACACAAACACATTTTTAAGAACTCAGGCTGCATTCAAAATGCCAACAATAAACAAACAAACAGGTGTCAAACTGCCAGGTCTACATCAACAATGTCCCACCAAGCCAAATTCAAATTCAATGGACAAGCCTAAAATAAACCCTATCCAGCAAGCACATCTGCAGCCAAATACCATAAGGTAAACAAAGACTCCAAAAGGTATAGCTTTCTAACTACAGCACTTTGGCCATAAAATATGGGCCACAAACATTGTCTCCTTAAGAATCTGTTCACCAGAATTTGGCACCCCACTTAAAAATTTCAATATGGAGACCGCAGTTCATGACAACAGTTCTATTATAATTAAATCAATAACTGACTAAAGAAGTACTGGTACTTGCATCCTAATAATGCATCAGAATAAAGGCATCAAACCACAAAACTGGGGCTTGTGATAATAAAAAGAGCATGGCAGTTAAATGCAGTCAAACTGATTAGAGTCCCTGCTGCAATTGTCACATAATAATAATAATAATAATAATAATAATAATAATAATAATAATAATAATAATAATAATAATAATAATAATAATAATAATAAATATTATCACTATCATCATCATCATCATCATCGTCGTCATCATCATCATCATCATCATCATCATCATCATCATCATCAAGTCCTGCTGTGTATCTGCCTAATACTATTTAATATAAACAGTTCAACAGTTTTTTTGAAAATATACATTTCAACAGTCAAATGACTCAAATTGTAATATTGTTATTTTTTATGTGCAGTTAGGACAATCTGCATATAACATCGAATGTGCAGCAGTGTAAGGAAAAGGCAAACCCATTAATTGTCAACCATAACAACCACAACGACATCAAAGAGCAATTTCACATTAATAAACATTAGCCTATGACATAACATTACACAGATTCTGTATTCTGATAAAATCATAAACGCAGCAACTTAATCTTCTGTCGACTCTGTTATTAACCCTCAAACCACCAGCACTGAATATACTTGGCTACATTGCATATAGTTACAAAGTATCAGGATGTTTATGGGTTAGACAGTTTTCTGGCCTCTGAAAGCCAAATTTCCGGCTTATCTTGCTCCTACAATGGCTAGGGAACCATTAACCACAAGCATCCTGGTCATTATAAATCATAATTCTCACAACTTCCAACTCTAACACCCACAGTCACACACTTTCTGTAGCGGCCCAGGTTTCTAGAAATTCGGGCTCCCAGAAGGCTTAGAACATTAACTGCATCATGATTATCAGCAGCACACATGAACAACAGATAACTTTGTTTGGCTCCAGGTGCCATGCCTCAAAATCACTTAAGCAAAAAACTAAAAAACTACCACAGAACCTTGCTTACTTGATCCTGGTTTCCAAGAGTCATTTGGCTCAATAAAATGCCTCATGCCCCACAACAACACATCTATATTGATAAGTGCAGAAATGTAGCAACCAATTTTCATAAACTGCAGATTCTAATAATTAATTTTTGACTTCATTGTTCTGGTTTGGAGTAAAAATGTCATAAATCTGGTGCTATAAAAACCTTCCAATGGCCACGAATGCCAGGAAACCAGGATCGTAGACTGACTGGCTAACTACGTAGACATGGACAGTAATAATTATCATGGGAAATGCTACAAAAAGATGCAATTCATTTAATTTCTAGGAGTCAAGAAACATTAAATGGTAAAAAGCATCACGAGAGAGAGAGAGAGAGAGAGAGAGAGAGAGAGAGAGAGAGAGAGAGAGAGTAAGTATCTTATATATGCATCCGATGGGCATATAAACCCCCAAGGCCCTTAAGAGGGAAAGTACAAACACTTGCTTCTGTTGTTTTAACGGACATGTAATAGTCTAATATCTTGGTCAGGATAAGGAACAGCCAACAGCCATCGTAAAAGGAAAGTGAATAGACCGGATAGTGGCCACCAAGCCGGCTATTTAATACGACAAAATAATGAAACTGGGCGCTGCGGATTAACCGGTTACCAGGATACAAGAGTGCATTTGTAGGTTGAAAAAGAAACCCATGGCAAAATAAGTGCTCTGCCAAAGACATCTAAGGAAAACTGTCCTTAGACGTGGACCGTTTTACACTCTGTATTTCTAACTATTAAACCAAAATGACAAAGAAATAAATCCCGGGGCTTATTGTTCTACTGCATATTCAATAATTAAACAGTCTGCATTTTTTTAAAAACTGAACAAAAAAGTGTTCACTGAATAGTTGACAATGGTTGACCATTTAACAACCAAAGCAAACCAATCAAGGTCAATCTGCTGACCATTAAGAAAGAAATTAAACAACAGTTCTGAATAATTTACCCTTTAAAACTTTGACAAAGGGTAGGGTTTAAACACCACTGTAAATCAAAGTAAAAAAAGTTGTTATAAAAAAAGCAAATTTAATAATTGATTACTATAATTTATTCAATGTAAAAACCTCATTCTTCAATAGAATCACCTGTCCTGCTGTGAAAAGTGAGGCATATGGCCACACTCGATAAAAAATAAAGAATATCTTGTTATAAGAGTCGCGAAACGAACAGACGTGTGAACCGGTGAACATCAAACGACGCGAGTTAAATAATCCGATGGCTAATTAATGCTAACAAACAGACAAGACATTAATCTATATTAACTGTAGCTGAATCTCACCATTTTCAGAAGCTCTGGATAGACCGGTTCCGTTAGAACGCCTCTGTTTGTTGTGAAGTACTCGACCAGTTCGTTGAGACATGACCTCTTGACCTCCTTGCCCTTGACGTCAGAGGTCGGGTCGTAGAAGTCGAAAGGGCAGCAGCCCTGGCCGATCTTCCTCAACAGCAGCGCCTGCTGTTCGTCCGACTCTGTGTCTGTCCGATGCGCAAATCACAATAACAAATCAGTAAAACAGACGAATCAAGCTAAATCAATGCAAGTTGTTACCACATTCTCTGCATATAATATGCACATAACGTCTCTTGCCGTGTAGACACAGGGTCGTGTCAACTATGCACCTAAAATTGTACATGCAGTTATGGTATGGACTGCATGCATAAAATTATAAAGCAAAAGTTAAAAGGTTAGATTTTCATTTTATTTGCCACGGCTGTTGAAACGAAGGCTTTTAACTGCAGAGTTCCACAACGTTATCATGTGTCAACAAGTGTCTGCCATGTTTAATGCAAACTGTACCGTGTACCTATAGTCAAATCCACCTAAAGTAACATCGATAATGACCATCTCAAACATAACTTTTAATTCAAAACTCAGATTCAATAAAAATATCATTAAATAGAAAAGTTCTTAAATATTCCTAAATGAAATACATGTATAAAGGACACAGTTTACGATCAATAAAAGTTGAATTGCAGGAACACACACACACACACACACGTAAATATCCATCAGTAATTACACTAGTTATGCTTTATATGGACTTTCTGTTTAAGCAACTATACAATTTCTGGCAATTACAGCATCAATACAATCCCACACAGACGCAGAAGCTACCATTGCAACAATACAATTGAGAAATATCCTGAACCTAATAGTCAGAACTTTTAGAACCACTGGGAAACTAAACTCCAACCTAAAAACAATGTCTGCCAAGTGATGCCTATGATGATTACCTTTTCAATAAATGGCAACGACAAATTGCAACGTGTTAATAGACATGCTTCCTCTTTATTAAAAATATGACAATAATATACCCCACAAAGAATTTCCCCTAAAGAATTTATATAGGGCTAAATTAAATGCTGCTTTCTCATGCACAAATCCTTACACAAAGCACTGGTCATAACTTTTAACTCATCAAAAATCTCTATTGCTCAAAAATACAATCAAATTTGTTACTCAAAATCAACTGAAATATTTTTCATTACAAGTTCAAATAAGCCTGTGACCTTTAATGTATCTTCATGAACATTTTTAGTCCAAAATCTTCTTTTCTAGTTCATGCATCCATATCAGCAAAAGTCAACAGATCCTCTGGTCTAACCCTCCCCAAACGCTAACCATTGCGACTTATGACCCACAGCTCCCCGGGGACGCTATCAGTCCAACGCCCACGAACGGTAAATGCTACCTTTAAGGCAAGGCAACGGTTGCAGTTCGGCGGTGTCTCTGTTGTGATACCGGGACGAACTGCTATTCTTTCGCTGTCTCCTGGTGTTCGCCTTATGATAAGGATCGATCTTATCCACGAATTTGGACGTCATCTCCGGTTAGAATACTAACGCAGTAGGCCAGTTTCTATAGGAATTTATGTAGCGCCAGATTCCACCCTCAAGACTTTCTTTATGTCTAATTGACCCTCGATATTTTACTGAACTCAAATCCAATTCTGTTGAAAAAGCATTTCCAAACTGTTGTCTGTACACGATGAAATCATTAAAAAGGATTTTTCGATACGTTTCATCGACTGAAATCGGCGATAATTTCGCAATAATGAAGTGAATGCTGCTATTAAATAGTATTTATTTTCCACGGACATTGACACACAGCGCCATCTTTTCCGATAAGGTGAAATCGTGACTCGTGAGAGCCGTCGATGGTAAGTAAGCATGACGACAGATTTCTATTTACTGAACATTAAACTTCGAATTAGTCGCAGAATCAATGGCATTTGTAATTGTGATATTGGAGGTTCTTATAAATACTTATTGACTTGAAAAAATTGCGCTACTGTATTTTAAATAGAGAATACGCTCTAAGGATGTTGAGTTTCTCTTTTAAAATATTAAATCCATCTTTATACTGACAGACCCAAATCAATTGTAACGAGTCTAATGACTCACTCTATAATTCCTCTATCATTGCAACAGAATTTTTCTAATATTCGACTCTGTAAATATCTACCTCTAAACAAGCTTCTGTCTAAAATTCTTCACATTTAGTCATTTACCTACTTAATAGCAAGCGTGTCATTAAACCAGACTATCACTAACACGTTTCTCACTATTACTGTCTTGCAAATTATCCCATTCTATTGCATTGGCCATTCAATGCAATAAATAGCGATGCTAGAAACTTCGTGTTGATTGAGAATCGATATTTTGTTAAACAGAGGGTCAACCAGTTATTAGACGGACCGTTCCTGGGAAGATGGCGACGTACACAGAGGCGAGATTCGACACATGGCTGTCTCAGAAGTTGTTGAAACTGAATCCGGACGTGGACCTGGACGTCTTTGTGTCTTACATTTCGGGAATTCTGGAGGCTGATACGCCGGACGACGAAAAGACAGAGTCGATCTTTGGAATTCTCGGAGAATTAGCGGTGATTCCCGTATCCGAATAATAAAATAACAATTATGCACTTCTATAGCACCATTTCTACTACTCAAGGGTATCAATCGATGGTACGTAAAATCCATCCGCAAAAGACCAGGTCATTCCAGAGATCAGTAAGAGGGAAACAGCAAGACAGACTATGGAGGAAATGCTAAAACAGAGTGTTAACCATTGGCTAATCGGCCGTAAAATTTCTTTAACGCAATCATAATGATGCATTTGGCTTCGGTCTCATCATAATTGCTTTCTGTCAGTTCATTAGCGGCCATAACTAGACACGAAACTTTTCCATTTATCTTTTTCCGTTGTTAGTCTCTTTCCATCGATTATATATCATTGTTTCATGTCCTTCCATAACTTCATATTCTCCGTGCACTGGTCAGAGCTTCGTGGTATATCGAGGTGACCACAATATCCCTTTAAATTGGATATCTGCTCTCAGCCGCCTCGCCTGCGCTCAAAAATCTTGCGCTGTGCTTGATTCCACCGTTGTCTTCTGGTACAGTTGTTCCACAGCACCTTATTCTGTATTATTCGGTGCAATACTAGGAGCTATCCTTGCCCAGGACTTCCCCATCCGCCACCCGGGGGACGTGCCTCTACGTAGTTGTACCCCAGGATTCAGTCTCTGGTCAGGGTGATTGTCATGACTAATGAACCCGTCAGTACTGTGTCTTGTCTAAACTCTCTTGTTGCCATCTGTAAGTAAGTCAATAAGATCTTGTGAATTTATATAGCGTTTATTGCAAAAGTATTGCTGTCTGTGCTACATAATAATGTCTCAGGGTTTTGCTGAAACAGATTTTTATAATTGACCATCTCTTAATTCTTACGTACTTTGAAAATGGCGTTGGTGAGTAGGATCCTTTGCCTGCAAGGTGCTATAAGAATTGAAGGTTTACATTGCATGTGGAGGAGTGATTGTTCGCTTGTTGCAAGACTTGAAATCTTTATGATCGGAATTGCGAATGCTCACAGGTTTGAAAATGACAGCTCATAATTTTATATATATATATATATATATATATATATATATATATTTTACAAGATTTTCTTGTGTGCTATTCATGTCTTGTTTTGTGGTTTTCAAACTTTGCAGCAAGACTGTGCTATTGAAGATGAATGTCAGGAAATTATGGAAATGTGGAACGAACTTTCTGCCAATGCCGCTGCTTTGAACAGCAAAGGTATCAGTTTTCTGCCAATGGCTTGGTTCTTTGATGCATTTCGTTCTTTTGTGTTGATTTTCATGTCCCTTTCGCTTGTTTCTCACGCATCCAATTGCTATTTCTGTGTAGTCCGTGCCATCAAAACCGGCTTCTGATATCTGTGTTGTGATCACATTTATTTTCATCGTCAATTCTTGTTTGAGTTGTCACAGGAGATTATTACCGGCATGCTCTGCATAGATTAGTGAGTAAATAGTAAGTAAAATCTTGTGGGTTTATGCAGCACTTTGGGAAGTAGAACCGCAGTAGCTGCTTGTTCTTATGTGCTCCGTTTTTTTTATTGCTGGGATATGACTTATTCTAAATAAAGTTGCTATTTTTGCCAAAGATTCATCATTTTGCTCTGCGGACGTTAATTTTAGATGCCGTCGATATCGATCTTCAGATTCATTCGATCATTGAGCAGCAGAACGCTGCAGCGTCCAGAGTTAAGACCGTAAGCAAGGAAAGTCAGGAAAGGAAGGCCGTGATCCTCGCGCAGTATGCCGAGATTTCTGATGGCGAAGAGTATCCATTGTGAATTTTCTATGATGACCGGTTCTATTAGGTTCTATATTATTTTCCTACAATGCGTGTTTTGAAAACCATACTGTATTTTACCTGTGTCCTCGACTAATGATTGCTTTTAAATTCTTTATTCAGTTTCTTGAAATTTGGGTTTTGTTTGTTTCTGCTGCCCTAGAAAAGAGAAAACTGGCGCCTGTTGAGATGGTTTTCTATCTTTCTTAAAAATTGGACTGAAACAATAGTAACTTTAGCAAATAATAGCCTTCATTAGATCATGTATTGGCTTAATACAAGGCCATGATTTTCTTTTGTTAGGTATTATATTATGTTACTTATTTAGGAATGTAAGTCAATCATTTGCCCAAACTCCAATGAAAAGGCAAGGGACAATCCCTATATCCCTCCCTTTCCCTAACTTAGGTTCTCAAAAAGTGGAGGGGGGGCTAGAACCTACTAGCCTAATAGATATTTATGCTTATGAATACTGTGTTGGTGTCCTTATATGGCCAAGATTGGACCATTGGATTTTTGGCACCTAAAAGAGGAATAAATTGATTTTGTTGTAGATTCTTCTAGCAATAATAAACGGGATATGCATGATGTTATGAGCAGCTTATTTTCTGGTTTTTATTATTTTTCAATTCATCTGTACTTGATTCTTTCACCTAATATGTTGGCAGAAGATTGAAGCAGTCGTCGTACGACAGTTTAATTAGGTATTCAGTGACAGCAGCTTATGTAGCAGATATGTAACGATTTCTCAGTTAGATCAATGAGTGAAGAATGTGTTATACTTGACATTGAAAAGTGCCGATGACGTCCCAGGTGAAGGGAAACCAGCTGCTACATCTGCCGCGCCCGGAACAGCTTGTGCTTCCACGAATTCAGCTGCTCCATCGAACGAAGAACGTATCTTTTTGTTGGAATGTTGCATGTTTTTGTATGCGATAACATGATGATCGCCTGTATATAGTTTAATGTTGGTTGCAACTTACTGTATTAACCTATGTGAGACGCAAGATATCAGGAATGGTATTATTATTATTATTATTATTATTATTATTATTATTATTATTATTATTATTATTATTATTAGTGCTGTGCTTTGGTGTAGAAATTGACAATTTTTTTGAATAAATGAGCTTAAAAATTAGATCTTGCTATTTTGGCAGATTAATTAACATAAGTTTGAGCAGAATCATAGTCAATCATAGCCATGAACTATGACCATCTTCTTCAGGTTCCATGCCTTTCTATGTTGACAACTATGGACTTCCATTTCTCTCTCTGTTGGTTGTAGTTTGTATGACTTCTAATTCTGTCGTTACATCCTTTACTTCAGTGATAAACTACTGATATGCATAATACTTTGTTTTTCGCTTGCCCTTTTGCTTTGACTTTTCCAATAGTCACCAATTTTTTTATTCAATTCTTCTTTATTATTTGTCCAAAAAACTGGCTGTCTTTTTAGCGTGATAGCGATTTCTTTTGTTTGCCAGTCTTCTCAAGTATTGATTCATTTGTTTTCATTTCAGTCCATGATATTGTCAACATGTTAGGCCTATCAGTTCTAAATAGTCCATCATTCCAATAACAAAATGGTGTCTATTGAACTATTATATGTTATCGTTTTTATCAATCTGCTGTTCATTTTAATGGCAAGAACAGCACTAAACAGTGTTTATTCTAGGCCTTCTCTGGGGGAGGGAATTCCTCCTCCCCAAAGTTTTAAAATTTCCCCCAAAAATTTTTATATGTTGGCTGGGGAATGGAAATCCCCTCCCAAAAAAAGTGTGGAGACTCAGACCTTGCCCTCCCCAAACATTTCAAAATCCCCTTCCCCCCAATGTCAAGGTGGCTAGAATAAACCCTGAGCACTAAACAGGTTTGATGTGTTTCATTCTTTCCTTGACGGTTCGGAAGTTTTGGTCAAGAATATGAACGCCCTTCTTGTTAAGGAAAGAGAACGGAACGAAAGAGATCGGGCGAAACAAGACGCCGAACACAAGCGACAAAAGGACAAAGAAGATCGCGAGAAACAGAAGCAGAAGGTGCAGGACAGAAAGGAAACTGAAAAGAAACGCACCCAAAAGGGCGACAAGAGGCGATAGCATTGCAGACAACCCAATGCTTTTTCGTTGTGATCGTTCTTAACTTAATTTTATAGGTAATCTTTTGTGTACTGCTTTGTAAAATGTTGCCGGAGAAAGATGCTTTTGCTTTGTACCGCACAATTCTTTCTTAGTCCCTGTCCTGATGCTTCGCCCGCTTAAGGAAAACTAGGACTTGCCTCTGAGGTTAGATCTTGTGATGTTTTGTGCTAGAATTTTCCATGCATTTACTGTGTTATTTAAATGAATAGGCAAAATTGGAAGCGTGTGTGGCAGCTACTGCTATTCCACTATATTTGCAAATATCGTGGCAAAAGTTCATGTTATTATTTAATATATTTAATAAATGTTAAAGCCAGAATAACTCGATTACACTGTATATTGTAACTGTTGAAGTTTTGGTTTTTTCATTGAAATTGCATGCCATCAATTCTCTTGTGAAATAGAGAACAAGAACATTGGTACATGTACGGTATTCAATCATTTTGCTGATATTAAGTGAGGCACAAGATTTAGCATGTGCAATGATTTTGAGTTTGCCAGCAGTGTAGTTGCATGTACAGTATTGTAATTAAAAGAATAAAATTGCCGCTGTGTTTCTTGAAATATATGTAAACTGTACCGTTTACAACAAAGAAATAAAAGAAACTGTTACATGACTTTGTATTTATTTACTGGAATACTGGTGCTTTTATTAATATCTCTTTTTCAATTGTATGAAATATACTTAAAAATTGCATCTCACTAATTCACTTTCATGTTGCCAATAGGTCGTGAGCCAATACAGGCTCTTGAAAGTATACAGTACATTGCAACTGACAATACTGGTTTTACCATACACTTTAATATCACAAGACAGAGTCTATGGTGTCAGAAAATTACTCCAGATTTACACAATTTTAGTACAATGTTGTCATGGTGTGTTTCAATTAAATATATTCACTCTAGATATGTCGACAATGGTCATCATGACAACATTGTACCAAAATGATGAATTTTTTTGCTTCAACTTTTGGCTGCATTGACGTATATTATTTATACCCAATCCATTTGCCTTATTCTCGATTGAATCAGAGCTTTTGTTTTGCCATTTGTTCAAATTTAGAAGATTCTGTTGAACTAATGTTCACCAGATAGCCTAATGCATTTTAAAAAAATATTACATGTCATGATTAGGGTTGGTGAAGTGGGTCGGAGTTCCAAAATGTTTGGGAAGCCCTTTAGACTGCTTAATAATACATATTTAAGATTTGGGTTTCCCAAGCATATGGTATTATTTTATAGGGAATTAGGCCTATAGCCAAAATGTTGCATTGTACTGGTCTGGGAGTGACTTCATTGCTGTAGTTCGGTAGCTTGCAAGAAAATACCGGATGCATGCATGTCCGGTAGTGCTTCAATTTAAGCGCCCAGGAATATGAAGTTACGGCGGTGCTGCTATGAAAGTGCTATAGAATTCACGAGATTTTTACTTACTTACTTAATTACCTACACAACTGATGAATATGGAATATTTACCTTATGAATATTGAACATCTTTGAAAATGCATATTAATTACTCTGTATGTAAATGCATTTGTTGTGATTTTTATTTTCACTTATTTAATATCTTAACTATTTTATTGTTAATCATTACTCGGAGGTAAATCATTAACGATTTTAAGGTCAGATCTGCTTTTGATCTATTGATATTCTAAACATCCGACTGTTTTTACTTGTTACTTGACTTATTGTTGTGGCGATGTCGCGAAGGCCGTGATTTTTATAGCGCCTGATTGTAGATGGTACGATTATTTATGGAGTGCTTTTCTGACGCGGTTTGATTGTATTGATTTTATATAGCGCCGGTGGCAGTTGGAGTCAATTCACAGTGTGGGATTAAATTAACTCGGGAGACAGTTTTTATCAGCTGAAATGGTTTAATTCTGTTATTTCTATGAAAATATTCGGTTGTCTAGCCTTGGTTTTCTCGCGTATTTAAACCTACCTGTGGCTTAACCATATTATTTTGTGTCTACGATGGTCTGGGCTCTGAAGAAAGGTTGACAGGGTTGACACTGCTTGAATATGCTG
This sequence comes from Metaphire vulgaris, assembly GCA_018105865.1. Classification (NCBI taxonomy): domain Eukaryota; kingdom Metazoa; phylum Annelida; class Clitellata; order Crassiclitellata; family Megascolecidae; genus Metaphire; species Metaphire vulgaris. Next base: position 1,235,298 of record CM030853.1, read on the forward strand.
GAGGTTTAAATCCCCTCTGACTGGTCACGGGATGAACATCGTCCAATAGAGGGGTTGAAAATGTTGTGGTGGGGTTAGTTAAACTCTCACTGCTTTTTGAGGTATCGAATTTCAGTGTTGTATTTGTTGGCCCTATCGACTCATGGATACATTTGTCGATATATTGATGCTGTGACACTCGGCATGTACCTGTAGATATTGTAATTAGTTGTACCTTACTGTTAAAAATTTAGAGATGAAATGTTGCCACTGCTGTTGCATTGGCCTGTTGAAGGGAATGTATTGAATGCTGCATATTTTATTTTGTTCTGGCTCTAAAGGTTCTGGCAATGACAGGTGAAATATTTGTGAATGGAGGTTTTTTATTTAATAAAAAAATTAGTTGAATTTAAATAATGTTAAATAGTTAAGTAAAACAATTACTAGTTGCAGTTTGACCCTGCTGTAACATTAGGAATTTGTCTTGTTTTTACACAATAGATCTTGTTTGAAGGTTAATTGTGGTAAGACATGCGTTATATGGGCCAGAGGTAATTGTCGTATTGTAGATTGGAGCAGTTGGCCCAGTTAGCAGGGTCAGAAACTTTCAGACCAGATGCAAAGCCATTTCGGTCGAGCACTCTGATCATGCACACCTGGACAAAGTCCGCGCAGTTTGCCTGTGCGGTTTTGCTACTGTCGGCAGGTATTGCAGGAGTTTATCTTAACAGTTTAGATAAGCTTAAGGCTTATCATGAACCTATCTGCTTTAGTGCTGCAATTCTGTACTTTCTTGTGCAGAATCCACTTGATTATTTTATTTCACTGTTTGATGTAAAATGCATTGCTAAAATGGCGCTATAGAAGCTCTTTAGTCAGTTACGGTCAGTTTAGTCAGTTAGTTAGTTAGTTAATATTACGTGTTTCTTTCTGCCTGCATTTTGTTTGATTGTGATGTGAAGGCCTCCAGGCTTTGGCAAGTGGGGGACTGTTGGTGTGGCAACGTCTAAGCTTGGAGACCAACTATTTTTCATAAACCTAGACTTGTCTAGTTGCTTGGGAAGAGTGCACTGAAGTATGGGGGTCATTTGGGGGGGGGGCAGGGATTCAATAGGGGCAGCCTTTCTCGAGATCTCCATGTGGAGCCAAATCAGCCTTTTATAATAATGTAGACATGATTTAATTCTTTTAATTTGAAACATTTTTACAGAAATCAATTTAATCAGAGAGCCATGAAAGGCAGATTTGCATTTCTACTGTTTAAAAAAAATTGAGGTTAATTCACTGGACAGTTCCTAAGCTTTCAGAAGATTGGTTAATCGTTCATTGAATATTGAGTTGTGATATTGACAAGGTCTGCTGTTTCCTGTGATTGTTGCAAATTTTGTGCTTTTGTGAGACTTCAGTAACTTGATACTCATGCAAAGTTACTTCCAGGTGATGAGACTGCCTCTTTTCTTGCATTTGGCTCAGAATATTCGGTAATACGTCCAACATTACAGGTCCTGGCATCCATAAACTCTTTCATGCATCCTTCAATGTTTTACTTAGTCCAATTAGTCTTTCTCGAGGCCTTGTAAAGGCCTGCCATTGACAGCAATGAGTGAAGTTGTGGTAGTTGTATTGTAGGCAGAATCCAACCAATTTGACTACTTATGCTGAATTGATTTTTTATAATTGTTACTTGTTTGCTGGGTTTGTTATATATATATATATATATATATATATATATATATATATATATATATATATATATATATATATAGTGAGTTAGTGACACACTGGTACACAATAAAGCACATACCAAAAATTCCTTAAATGTGGGTCACTTTTACTTTTAGGGCAGCAACAAAGTTAAAATGGAGGGCCCAGAAGATCTGAATTTTTTTTCTTTTTGCTTTTTGGCCTGTTTACTTCCGACTGGCTTAAGTTGTGAATCAATGTCGGCTTTGCATTCAGCTATTCAGCAGTGAAATGGTACAATAAGTTAGAATGTTTGGAATTCATGACTTTCAGCTCTCGACAAGGAAGACCAATGATGATTCTATTTAGTCCACTGATGCGAATCAGAGAATCAGGACTGATTCAGGACTGATTCAGGTCGCTCTGCTGAGCTTTCACAAAGACACTTAGTCTCTTTCTATTTAACGCTTGCATGAACCCAATGTGTCTGTCACACTTGAATGCATATTTACATAGTTGTTTATATTCATGTAAACCAGTGTGTTGGTATAAAAGCATATATACTGATAAGAGGTCTAGTAATAAGAGATGGTTAGTTCATACATTACTGAATAGCTGTAGAATTCATGTTGAACCTTATGTGTGCACACAAGCATATGCCTATAGGCACACACATGCACATACACACACACACACACACACACACACATTTATATCGCATACAAGTGAAGACTGGTTGCTATGAATATTGATTTTATTGAATTTGGGAAAAATGGGAAAAATTGAAACTGCTGTAACTGTAATGATCTAACTGACGATTTTTCTCTTTTTAGTTTTTGAAATTGTTTTCAAAATGTGAATCATCTTTTTTGGCAAAACATGGCAACTTTGTCAAGGTTTTCAAAATGCCTGTTAGCCACTGCTGGGATGTTTATAATACAGGGGTGGGCACCATAGATGGATTTTATTAAAGGCTAGGGTAGGCTCAAGCCTACCCAACTAATTAACCAAAACAAAAAACATTGTTTTTCCATCAACACCAGGCCTGTCTAAGCCTCTTTTGTTAGCCATTGACATAGAAAAAATGTTCTAATACGTAGCAATTTCTGCCTATTTCAGTAGAGGGTGCTAGCCCTCTGGACCACCCAACTCAAAGATTTAGTCCCTCCTCCCAAGAAATCAAAATTTATAGGCCTATAAAAGAATACGTTCTATATGTGTTGCACATACGGCTATAGGCAAAAAATAACCATTGACATAGAAGAAAATTTTCTAATACGTAGCAATTTCTGCCTATTTCAGTAGAGGGTGCTAGCCCTCTGGACCACCCAACTCAAAAGATTTAGTCCCTCCTCCCAAGAAATCAAAAGTTATAGGCCTATAAAAGAATACATTCTATATGTGTTGCCCATACAGACCCCCATGTTAGCCTACCTAGATCGTATACTCTAAATCCGCCTATGGTGGGCACCATTTTTTTTATGAAAGGCCACACCAGTCTCAGCAACACGAGAAGCAGACCAAATTGATTTATTTGTTAAATATTTTAGGACACACCTCTTTGACATCTCATACAAGTGCATTGTGTAAAGCGCTTTTGCTTTAAGCCTCTGACTTTGTTACTGTGCTATATAAATTGTCATTCAAACTAAACTAAAGTATACTAAATCACCACAATGTCATGTAGTCTATTAGTTTATCATTAAATTAATTAATAATCTAATTGTTTTATTTTAAACAGACTATGCCAATATAAAAATACAGTTTCAATACCAGAGTACATTAAAGAGAATTTTACAGCTGTGAAAAATGATTGTTAAAATGATAGTAGATGACATGAAGTTTTAGAACTCCTGTTTCCTCAATCATTGTTCTTATAATCAATGCACTCTTTCATTTAGCTGCTAATAGAAAAAAACCACTTTGAATTGTTGACGACTTTTTCAAAACATTTTTATTAGTTGTGGGCTGAACACAAGTCTGGAATTTATGTTTAGTAGCTCCCATAAGAAGTTACTTTGGACACATTATGAGAAAAAGAGAAAAAGACTCATGTATGGACAAAGAATTAATACAAGGGACAGTAAAAGGAGAAAGAGCACGTGGAAGACAGTGAACGTCTTGGCTGGAAAATGTAACGTCCTGGACTGGATTTCCATTGCAAAAATTATTACAGGAGGCAGAGGATAGACAGCAGTGGAAGATGGTGGTTCATAGTATGACCCAACCTCGGATATTGAGGATGGCTAAGAACAGAACAGAACAGCCCCTATAAGATTTGACTTTGTTTGGAACTTTTAGACGTTAGTAGATTTTGATTTTCGTTAAAAGGAAGATGCTATTCATTTTCAGCCTGTGCCGTCGATCTGTGTGCGAAGGGTTTGGACGCGGCCGCCTTCAACTCCAGCTATCGTCAGAGCGTCATCCCAAACGGCGGAACTCTGTCGCCGGAACCTGTGGACTCGTTGGTGCCGACGCCGCTGGGATGCGCGGCCAGCTGTTGCGCGCAGTCGTCGTGCAATGCGGTCTTCTTTTTCAACGCCACCTGCTACCTGATCAAGTGCGGTTTCGGAGTGCAGGGTGACTGCACTTCGAGTCCATCGAGCAGATTTGCCGGCTCTTACTGGTTGCTCATTCGAGACCCAAAAGGTGATGATGATGATGATGATGAGTATGATGATAATGATGATGATGATTATTATTATTATTATTATCAACTGTGTTTGCCTGGTTTGTTATTTTGTGATGATGACGATGATGATGAGTATGTTGATGATGATTATGATGATAATTGTTATTATTATTATTATTATTATTATTATTATTATTATTATTATTATTATTATTATTATTATTATTATTATCATCATCATCAACTGTGTTTGCCTGTTTGTTATTTTGTGATGATGACAATGAGTATGATGATGATGATTATGATGATAATTATGATTGTTATTATTATTATTATTAACTGTGTTTGCCAGTTTGTTATTTTGTGTATATTGTTCTGCAGAAGTCTTTCTTTGACTGTTTTGACAGAGGTTCCCATTTTGCCACAATCTGTTGTCACGGAAACACCTGAGACTTTGGTGAAAAATGCGGCAACATCGTACACGACCATTCCATCTTCGTCTCCCGTTTTTCCAGCTTCCGTATCCGATTGCAACGATTCTGAATGTGGTATTAACGAGCGGTGTACCGGGATGGCAGCTGATGGGTCGGTCAAACCGTACTGCACGTGCCTATCTGGATTTCACCGAGACAAATTGACGAAAGTCTGCATACAAGGTGAAGTTCTTTTGCAGTTATACTGGTGTTAGAACTCACAGCCTATCAAAGCATTGCATGTACAGGGTGGCACAAAAAAACGGACTATATTAAATGCTAACCTAGATGTGACTAGTCCAGTTTTTTTGTGTGCCACCATGTATATTTCAAATAGCTTTAATTTTTTATGTGCTCTCTCTTAGATATGCTACAATATTATTATTGGCGATAGTGCCCAACATTTGAGGAATTTGATCAGATGGCAATGGATGGGTGTAAGTAATTCTTGTGAAGAGTGTATGTGTGTCTTTTGTTAATAATTGTAGTTGTTCATGGTTAGTGGGGTTGTCACTGACTTTGAAATTTTGAGTGCTTTTTGTTGAGATTTCATTATATTCAGCCTCAGTATTGTTTATTGTTTTCCCATACATTATATTATGCGTCTAATTCATAAAAATACTAATGTGTAGTTTGTCTGTCATCTTGTCACTCTCATAGATACGTTGGTGCCTACTCGGATGACTAGTTCAACAAAGTCTCTGTCCAGCATTCCCACTTTACCTCATTCATCACTTTCGACCGCTGTTACTTCAACACCGGCTGTGGTACCAGGTAATTATGTCTCATTAGCATTTAATTAGTTTATATTATTTAGGCTTGTTTTGATTTATAAGAAATAACAGTTTATTGATCATCATCATCGTCGTCATCACCATCACCACCATCACCACCTTCTCCATCTTGGAGACCTGAAAATGGTTATTTCTCAATTCCGATATTGTCCACTGACCTTTGTGAACCTGTGCCATTGGGTTTATTATATATTTGAATATTACTTGTTCCATCATGTTCCAGAGTACCATTTATTCACGTATGCCTCATCTCTAATGGCCCGTTATTATTACCGCCTTGTTCAAACTGCCATACCTAGTTCAACATATTTGAATGGCTGGGTGGAATAAAGAGGTAACTGTATCTGACCCTCCAATGGTTTGAGTATCAATAACAATTGGAAACTGAGGGTGACCCTTCATTACTTCCACTTAACTGGATTCCTCTGGGCCCTTCAATTGACAACCTCTCCATTAAGGTGGTAACTGCATTTAACTCTTATTCCACCCCAACCATTCATTTGTTGTACCCTGTATCTGAATTCAACTTGATAGGTTAAAACCAAGCTTTGTTTTAAGGTGAAACGGCTCGATTTGTAATAATTTCAGTTGATTTAAGGCAGGTCTCTTCGGCTGACGGCATTGAATTCTGTGGCGCGGTTTTTAAACGGAGTCTTAGAATTCTGTTTCTGGTTGTTGTTCCGTCTGACAGCGGAGAGTCTTACCGTTTCCGCGGGCGAGGAGCGGGCAATCCAGCTGCCGCAGAACGAAGTGACCATCAACGCCTACGTTCTTCCAGCGCCCGACGACTCTAACAGAGGTTTGGCGAACAGTGGCGCCACCTAGACGGCACACAACAGCTTCTTTCACCGTTGCGCTTTTTTAAATGTTGAACTGATCTTCATTTCTGCTGAATCCGTTGGCTTTCTAATGAATTGTTGAATTGGGAGTTTGTTACTTTAGATGCCTACCGATACCAGTGGTCGCTTTTTGCGCACCCCGCTGGAACAGAGACCGGGGAGATGGTTGACCTGAACACTGCCTCCCTCAAACTCTCCAAGGTAACATCTTGACCTTTTGGCCCCGTAACCCCGATATTTCGGCCTCGTAACATTTTTGGTTGTGCACCTTTGCCACGGCCAAAGGGTTTTTTCAAGTTACCCTTTGTTGCTTGGAAGCTCAAAACAAAATAGTGTCTGATAGAAATCGTGTAATTTTGCTTTTGATTGTAAAATAGTTTTGCTATTATCTGAACTATGCTTTTCATCTTTCATCATCATCATCATCATCATCATCATCATCATCAAATTCTAGTAGCTGGCCTGGATCTGGCCTATTGGTACCCAAAAGGCAGTTAATGCAGTGTGTGTTTCTGTGTGTGTGTGTGTTTTTATGGTTATTGTTGTTATTGTGATAGTATTGTTGCAAATAGTTGTTTCTGTTGTAATGTTTTGCTTTCAGTTAAGAGTTGGAACTTATACTTTCAAAGTCGCGGTCTCGGCCGATGGAAAGTACGGTGATTCCTACGTTAACATAACTGTGCTTCCTCGTATGTATGCGTTCTCTATAGGTGCTATAAAAATCACTCACTACATTATATGTTTCGTATGGTTTATGTTAACAACTTGCTTTTTTTTGACAGTGGAACAGAATAAGGTGATACAGCTTTTTATTAGCATGTAATAATTCTAAAGTACAATTTTTCCTATGCTTTTTTGATTCTTGTGTTACCCAGGAATGCTCATATGCACAAAGGTTAACGTTAAGCTATGCAGGTGTTAGTATTTCTGGTGAGCAAATTTGTTAGCGTTTTACATTTGAGTAGCAGCCTGTGTGGTGTGGTTTGCTTAAATGCGGTTGGAATGCAATGCGGCAAAACATGCACGGATAGATGTCATTACCAGATCTTTCACAGTGCTAACCTGTGCAGCCCATAATTTGTTTTCTCTCTCAGCCGAAAGGGACAACCAAGACCCCATTGCCATCGCAAAGCCAAACTACCAAGAGATCACCCAGCCAAACGACCTCATCATCGATGGATCAGGTTGGCCAATTTTCCGATAATTGTTTCAAGTTATATTGTAAAAAATGTCCAGTATCAGAGGCGTAGCTACGAGAGGGTATATCGGTGTATATATATACCCCCAAAATCAAGCTACCTTAAAGTTTTTAATGTGTTTTTTAAGATTTTCAACGTTTTTTTAAAGATTTATACACCCCAATCGCATTATACCCCTTCCCCCAAATCAAATTCCTGGCTATGCCCCTGTCCACTATATATTTGTAAATTAACTAATAACAAGGACTTCGCTCTTGCCTAATACTTTGCTAGCAGTTTTATTCGAATGGTAAACTTTGAGTATAATTATTATATACCAAGTGTTGTTGTAGGAAGCTAGTTTATTATTATTATTATTACCTCGACAATTTCTATAGCGCCATAACATAGCTAGATGCCAAAAGCAAGAGCACTTTACATAAATGGAAATGTATACACCCCAATCGCATTGGGGTGTATACATATTCAATAGTTTAGTGACCTCTTGACCGATGATTGTACGTCGTACATTTGATTTTGTATTTGCGTTACCTGTGTGATTATAGGCAGTACCGACGATGATAACATCGTCCGTTATCACTGGGAACAGGTGTCTGGTCCTCTGGGTTCTCTGTCTACCACTGATGCCAGCGATTTCGATAAGCCGACGCTTGTTCTTAAGGGACTTGTGCCGGGAACTTATCGCTTCAAGTGAGAACTTTGACTGTAGTTGCCTGAGTTTTGAATATAGTGGAAAGATTTTCTCAAAGATTCTACGGCCCTCCTTTTAAAATGACTTTTATTAAAACTCTTCTCTTTATAAATATGCAGTAATTGCAGCGGGAGGTACTTCTGGGTGATTCTTCAGAAGAGGAGGCGCTATACAAAATAATTAAAACCACATTTTCGTGTGTCCCCAGCTTAGCTGAGTCAAACCGTACTAGAATTGTCAATATATTCTGCCTCAATTTTATTCTAGATCATTCGAAATGCCCCGAAAAATGGTGAGCCATTTGAAATGACACTATAGGCCTACAAAGTCTTTCAGAAATCTGTTCTCTGTCAAATGTCTAAAAAATCGAACAAGAGATAAGAAGGGGTTTAAGAGAGCTGGTTTCTTGTATGACAAGTTCTATAGACCACAAAAATATATAATTAATTGGTACCCTTTTTGACATATGACAATGCAAGGATTATTGCTACAGTAGGCTATAGATATGCAAAATTCAGAAGAGTGATGAAACAAAATTTAATGTTCTGCTACATTACATTACATTGCAATTTACCATGCATTTGTGTTACAGACTTACAGTCACAGACTCTGACAATGTGCAGAACGACACTTATGCCGATGCCCTAGTGATAAAAGGTGACTCAATTGTTTATTATCTCTTCTGCAGGCAGGCCATATATATATATATATATATATATATATATATATATATATATATATATATATATATATATATATATATATATATATAAATATATATATATATAATATGTTATTTAGTCGTTGTTGACAAATGTTCTATTACCTTGTGTTTCTTTTTAACCTCTACATTCGCTCATATCATATCATGTTAATGTTTTTGCAAGATTAAAATTTTTCATCTTTTGTTTTGAGCGCAGTACAGATTTGAAATATTGTCTGTGACCTCTGTTAGAGACCGACTACCCGCCAAAAGCAAATGCCGGTTCCAACATCATAATAAACCTTCCCCAGAATTCCCTCACCCTCTTGGGCAACACCAGCCAAGACGACAAAGGAATCGTCAGCTACGAATGGACAAAGAAATCGGGCGACACACTCACGGCCGACATGATGGTTATTACCGTGTATTGTACTGTAACCATGTTGTAACCGTTTACACATGTACAAGGTGGCACAAAAAAAACGGACTATATCAAATGCAAACCTAAATGTGACTAGTCCGGTTTTTTTTGTGCCACCCTGTATTTTTGTGTACATGTATACAAGTCTTTATTTCTATTGTGATCTCCTCTCGAAACTGGATTTTTTAACATGATATTTTGTTTTGATTATGTTGACAGTGACTTTTGTTTATTACGTCTGTTTCTATTTTGGGCATTTTTTCATACAGTAAAACCCCTTCATAACCACTCGGGTAATAAGAGTTTTACTGTAGTTCTGACTGCGATGCCATTGACAGTAACTAGCAGAAGAGGGTAGCCATGTGTTAATACTTTGGAATATAGTCACTGTCGGGGATTGTAAATTCTCACAGTACCATTGCATGTATACGCGCCCAGTTTAGAGCAGGTCTTCTGCTTTGTGTATTCACAGATGTAACTCACAGAAGGTTATTGCAATACTCATGTTTGCCTTGTTATGTTCTGCCATGTAATATCCTGCAAAATACATGATCCACTTGGCTTGTAGACTCCAAATGTATTTCTTGCTTGCTGATTTATAAGTTTCTTATGTCTTGTGTGTTTGTTTCCAGGGCGTTAGGACACCTTTCCTGCAGTTGGCAAATCTTCAGGTGGGTGACTACACATTCACATTGACGGTGACCGACACCACGAATCAAAGTCTTCGGCAGACGTCCACGTTTTTGTCAAACCAGGTTAGAATTTGAGAATGAAATTATTTCTTTCAAGACTTTTGGCATCAAATTGTCATTTCAGATTTTTTGGCTGTGAAGTTATGATGATTTTTGAAGAAAAACCACATTTCAAAATGTCTGCAGTTTGTAAATTATGCATTATTATTGTAAAAATTGAATTGTTTTTAAAGAGAATATGTCACTTTTTCATCATATTGAGATAATAATAATAATAATAATAATAATAATAATAATGACGATGATGATGATAATAATAATAATAATAATAATAATAATAATAATAATAATAATAATAATAATAATAATAATAATAATGATGATGATGATAATAATAATAATAATAATAATAATAATAATAATAACAAGTGTTAGAGTGGTTCAGTAGGGTCTGCCTGTGTGAGAACCTCTATATGAAGAACCAGTTTTATTGATTGCTGTTATTTTTTTACAGACAAGTTTTTGATTCTGCTGCATTTGATCATCCAAGCATTTTGTCAGAAGTTCCTTGGCTCATTCATTCGTTGATGTTTGATCGTTGTAGAGCATAACCAACCGCCAGTGTCAAGAGCTGGACAGGACAGAGTCACTTGGCTTCCGATCGAGTCGTTGGTTCTGAACGGCACCAACAGCACCGACGATAAGAGAATCGTTTCGTATCTATGGAGCCTGCTTAGGTGAATTCAATAACCTGAATTATAATTCATTGCTAATAATACTGCTGATCAAGTCACATCATTATCAGCGCTTATTTATGCTGATGCTATATAAATGCTGCATACATTACATTACGGACGTACCGGTGCCCCCGCCGCCTCGTGGATACACTGACCTTTTCCCGGCCGACAACCCACCTTGCCTCTAAGCTATTTCAAGAAAGATTAAGTGCATAAGAATAGGCAGCTACTGCTGTACTGCTTTCTGAAGTGCTATATAAATTTACGGGATTTTGCTTACTTACTTATTTGTGAATTGCTGACACAGCACTTTGCATCTGATGTGTCGTTGTTTCTCATTCGCTGTTTGGGGTTTGTAGCGGACCTGACGTTCCGGTCATCGAAAACAGTGACGAGCCTGTTGCCACGGTGATGAAACTAACCGTTGGCATTTATCGATTTCAGTTATTGGTGAGAGACGAAGAGGACCTCGAATCGACCTCTCAGGTTGTCGTGACCATCAAAGAGAGTGAGCATGGATAGTTTCTGGCCAAAAATGTGTTTCAAGTCAAAAAGCCACTGCCGTTATGTCATAACCATTTATATAGCACCCCTAATATGATAAGATTAATGAAATCAAGGTTATCCACAGTAGGTTGGGGCGTAACTTTGTGAATAGGCCTAAATAATAAGACACATTTTTTCAAAGTTGTATACTCCAGAGAATCATCGTTTTGAAGGTTGTTTCTGAATTTCAACGTGTGCATCTGTGGAATTTCTGAGTTGAGAATGATGTCGGATTCGATTTTTCTAGATCCAAATCGTCGTCCAGTTGCAAAGGCCGGTGGCGACAGAGTCGTTTACCTCCCAGCTCCTCTTGTTATCGTCAATGGAACTGGGTCCAGTGACGATAAGGGAATCGTGTCCTATCTGTGGGTTCGAGATAAGAACAGCCCTGCTGCGGGAGTGAGTCGGTTTTTTTAAAAATAAAATTTATGAACTATTAATTTTTATTATACACAATTAATGGGAGAGGCATATCAAGTTCTCAATTGCCTGTTTTCTGACACAATATTCGGAAGATGTTACTACAGCATTCGATGCTTGAAGTCTAACTGGCAACAGAATTATAGTTTTGCTGTGAGACTTCACATTCTGTTAGTAAAAATTTCAATTTTAATTCTTTGTAAAGAACTCGTTGCTTTGCGGTTTCATTGCATTTTGTCTGCCCTGTTCTCGTTTTGTTTCATCCAGGATGTAGTTCCATTTTCCGACCACCAGGCGGCGCTTCAGTTGGTGAACGTGGTTCCTGGTCATTATAAATTCTCCCTGAAGGTTACGGATTTCGAAGGACTAGAGGCATTTGATTTTATGACACTGACAGTCGAACAAGGTCTGAATTTGCTACAGTTAAACCTGAATCTTTTTTAGACTTTAGAATATATTTTAACATGAGGCTGGTTCAAGTCTCTCTCTCTCTCTCTCTTATTATTATTATTATTATTATTATTATTATTATTATTATTATTATATTATTATTATTATTATTATTATATGCTTATTATCATACTATAGCCTTCTGTCTGAGTCTGCAAAGTGAGATTGAGGAATTCTTCGGAATTTTCTCACCTCACTGACTCACAGTCATTGATTGACTTCCACGGGTTAAGGGGCTGTCCGCATAACCCCTCTTCCCCGGCCAGTTGGGACCACCCTTTGAGTGGAAGTTGGAAATATTTGGATGCTCGCAGGGTTTCTCTGCTTTGTTTGATTTTCTAGCGAACGCAGAGACTTCATGGTTGTTTTTGTCTCTTGTTTTAAAAATCTAGATCCATACAGCTCGTACCTCGTTGAACTTTATCTCGCTGTCAGTGTTCTGTCCTTCAGTGAAAACAATCAGGTGAGGTTCGTGTGAGGTAAAACATTTCGTTTTCGTGAATGCTGGTGAGAATAACTAGATGAGATTCGTGTGAATGCTGGTGAGAATTATTTGTTTTACGGTTAAGCATTGAGTTTGTCAAACTTCTGTTTCAACAGATATGTGTTGTCTGGTCTCAAATGGCACACATTCATTCTCTCTGACTAAGCAATTAACTCTATTCCATGTATTATGTGCAATACATTGATGTATGTCCATTGTATATATTTGGTTTCGTATTTTGTATGTGCAGTTTACGCTTAAAGAACAGCTGTCGCTGCTGCTGCGAAAAAGCTCATCATCCGGAGAAGTAAACGTAGTGATAAGAAGCATATCGGAAGAGATCTCTACTGGCAGGTAACAGAGAGTCTCTGTGGTCCTGAAGATATTTCAAAGATCGTTTGACTTTAGTCCAGTGCTGGATTCTGCCTCGAGATGTTTTGCACAGCCATGATTATTGATCGTGCATTTTATTTTGTTGATTTTGTCACCTTGATATCAAGGCAGTGTCAGACTGTATTGTTTAGTCTAGACACTGGAGTAGGGTCCATAATGTAATTATCGATAAAGGAGGAATGAATATTACAGTTTTTGACCATCTTCTTATAGACCTTCAGGCCATTCCAGTGCATGATATCTTGCACAGCCACATGCTGATGCATGTAATTTCACTGATAAAAATTTGGACTTTAGGGCCCCTAGCTCTGAGCCCAGAAGGGCTCTGACCTAGAAACCCTTGGGTGTAAATATGTGGGTCGTATTGCTGCTAGGCCACCGATCCCTTCTCTGAACGATTTGCAATTGACTTCAATAGAAATTAGACACTCTTTTAAGTTCACTAAAACCTGCTTAGGAACAATAAATTCCAGCGTGTGTAAATTCTAACGATGCTCTGACGTTTTTTTCCATTTTTCTTATAGGACCTTGGTCATCTTTTATGTGGATTCGGTGGAGAAGGGTCACCATGACCTCTGGCCTGCGACAGAAGTGGTCAACAGTCTCAAAAAACTGCGATCGAGTCTTGACATTCTTGATTTTCAGATCGCGAAGTTCGAGCCGTCGGGTATGCAGATCGCTTGCATTCTGAATTGTAACCATGGTGATTTTGAACATTTGAAAACCAGAAAATCTGTGTAGCTTTTACTGCAATCACTGATGCTAAGTTACCGGTAAGGGCACTAATGTTGTTTTCATCTCCCTTGTTGCTTAAACCGGTCTGTATTACTGTAAATTTGTTGATGATTATTATTATTATTGCCTTCTAGTTTGTCAGAACAACTGTTCTGGTCACGGCGTTTGCGACCAGACGACAAAGCTTTGCATCTGTGACGGTTTTTGGATGGAGGACATCTTCAAGTCGTACTTTGGAGCCCAGGAATCAAACTGCGGTGCGGCAGAATTCCTTTCTATATCCAAAAATCCCGAAACAGTTTGTTTCTGTAATCTTGATATGGTACTGGAATTATAGCATATTTGTTTATGAGTTGGAAACAATAATGAATTGTTTGATTGATTGAACGATCGATTGATCGATTGATTGATTGATAAAGTGAAGGATTGTTTACCCGTAGCTGATTCGTTTGAGATTCTGTACGCCTTTGTTTTGTTACGGTGTTTGTTTTACGGTTTAAGTCGTAATTTTTGCCGTTGTTAGTGTCGTATCGTTTGGTTCTACTGCATTGAGTTTTTTGTAATTTTTTAAGATATTATTTTTGAAAAATATTTGCAGATTGGAGCATTCTTTATGTGGTGATCGTCATCTCCTCCGGTGTCTTCATTCTCGGTGCTTCCCTCTGGGCTCTGATTTGCTACTGCAAGAGGTAGTCTTAGCTACTGTTAACCTTTTAACTGTGTATTTAACTGTAACTCAATGTAAAATGGACGGATATATCCGGGATCCCCAGTTAAGGGGTTAACACGATTGATATTTTAAGTCTTGAATGATTTAATTCTTGTAGTTCTTTGCATGTACATATCCAGATATTGAGGTACTTGCTTTATCCTAAATTCAGGGAATTTACTGACATTGGGTCCTGTTGTGACATGTTGATGCCACAAATTTATTTCTATCAATCACGTGCACGCGCACACACACACACACACACACACACACACTCTTAGTTGCCTTTGGAAAAGAAGGTAAACTAGCGGTAAAGCTGGCATAGATATATTTTTCCATTTGATTTTTCTCACACATTGAGTCAGGATTATCTAAATTCTGGTATTGATATTTTGTCTGCATGTTCCTGTTCTTTATTGGCAAATGTGTTCTTGAATTTAATTTTGTTTGCTACAAGTGAAGTTAGTTTTGATTTTTGAAATATGCCATTGCAATACATCAAGGCATATTTTTTATATTGTTATGAACATCGGGTATGAGGAATTGATGATGATCATGATCAATGAATAGAATAGCATTTGAAGAGTTGCACTTAGCAAGAGTGCACTGATGTAACTCGTCTGTGCTTATAGATGCCATTTTTCGTATCTTAAACCGAAGCAGAAGCAGCGTCCTCGCTACTCTGGAGTAGAATTGAGACTGGACGACTGCTTTCGATCGAATGAGAAGAGGGAACTCATTCCAAAAGGTGAATTCCACTTTGAATTGATTAGCTTTACAATTATAATTGATTTTCTACAATCTCTCGGAAGCCTGCTTCATTGCAGGTTTCGAAGTAAATCACTTCAAGACAGAAACAAAAGCAGAACTCTCTAGCCCAAGCCATTAGAGAAGCAGCTAATTGCAATAACATTGCTTCTGCTTTTAAAAACCTATCAGCCAATCTTAGAGAATTTATTTCAATACGGATATACCACTTAGATTATGAAGTCTTGTTTGGCAAACTACCTTCTATCCAATGTTCAGTACTTTATACGCAATGCTCAGTATTCAATTGATCTTCTATTTTCTACCCAATGTTCAGTACTTTAATCAGGTTTTCTTACATTAGACTGTGTTTTAAAGAAAATACTTAACTTGACTGTATTGAGTGCTGGCTTTTGGCTGTACGCAGAGCTAACCTTGAACCAGTATTTATTATTATAAACGACAATTTATATAGCGCTATATGCGTGGTGAAGGCCATAGTCAAGAGCACTTTACAATGGTCTTTAGTAGGAAATGTTGAAAAGATGCGTCTTAAGTTTTGCTTGTCTCAGAGGCATTTGTTTATCACCGATTCCTTAACCCTTTGAACCCTAGATTCCCTGGTGATTAGGCTATGTGCACCTATCTGGCAGGCCGCTGAAGTGCCGTGCTGCGTTCAAAGGGTTAAGGAACATTCTAACTGCGCTGTGACTCTGTGTTGCATACGGTACGCGTCCTAAGAAGGCTCTGCTGGTTATCTAATCCTCAGTGCAGCAGATGATGTTTGTTTTTTCAGTGAGATCGCTCCAGAACAGCGGCATAGTGCTGTGCGAGTCTGAGCTCTCGAGTGAAGAAATGCTCTTCGTTAACAGCAAGCGCCTGATGAATGGTTTTGCGAAGAACACGAGCAACGGCTCAACAGTTTCCGGTTCGAAGCCAAGGACTGCTGCATGACGAAAGACATTCGCTTCGACTGTTGAAGTGTTTTATTTTAGCGTTGGTCTGTTTTGATCCGTTCTGCGACGATCGAGTTGTTGTTGTGCGGCCATTGTGCTGAAACTTTCTAAACTGTTTTAAAGCAAGGTTGTGATGGATTTTTCTCTAAAGTTTGTTTTATCCTTCTTAGCATAGATTTGATTATTTATTAATATCCTTTTTCAGGTCTCTGTGGTTCTTCTAAATTCAATTCTGGAGATAGATTATTATTGAGAACTTCAAATCGAAACAGTTGTTTTTCTACGGTTTATTTTCAGCAATACTTATTAATGGGAGTGATCTCTGAAATAATATGCTTCCTGCCACTTGTCTTGTCTTTCAAAATATTGTATTGCCAAGTGGTTATCACATAAAAAAACATGTGATAGTGCCAGAGCAAGAGCTTAAGCGTGTTGCTAGTATAGCCCTATTTATTATTATCACGAATAAAGTCATTCCATTGTTTGTGATGTTATCAGTACTACCGCTAAGGGAGTAAAGCTGTAAAGATTTGCATTTTATATCATCTAGAGGTTGCTTTTCTAAATGGTTGATAAAATTTTCTAGGTTGTTCCCGTAATCTTTGTATCGATGTCTTTCAAAGTTGTAATGATTTCACAGAGAGCAATTACAGATTTAATGAATTCATTTTTTTATTTTTGCAAATTCTAGTTTTGGTTATTCGGTTTAGAAAGTCCTTTCTGTCTGTGAATGCCATGTTTGTTTGTTTTTTGGAATCTGGGTCCACACATTGCCATATTTCTTACCCTGCTTATTATCAAGGCACTGGAACAGAATTTTGACTACCTACAATATTAGTCATAATATATATACATCAGCAACCATAGAGAGAGCTGTATTGAGGTTATTGTTATTTTGTAACAGATTTCGTAAATAATATTGTGTATTATGGCTTTCATGGCTTGCCATTGCTTTGTCTGTTTGTTACTGAATAAACTCCTACTATAAATAATTAATTAATCCCACTCTTTTTCTCTGTATTGTTAAAGGTTTTTGAAGGTTGTGTTTTAAATATGTGAACTTAGGTTGTTAATGACTTGAAATGTTCAATTGTCGTCATCGTACATTTTTTTAGTTACTTTTGTTGTGGAGGTTTGTTTTGAGCAAGACTGCCAACATATCAGGAACTGGAACTGGTGATAAGACAGATTTTCTCTGCTTTCTTCAAAGCATCTTATTCATTACGATGACAGCGTTGAGATCTCTTTAAGGTTATAAGCAATGTAATGTATTCCAGCCTAATTAAATCAAGTCTCTTGCGCTGTGATGATGTATCCAAGTGAAGTGACATGAATTTTGATATTACCACCAACTTTACAGTTTTGCTGTCAATTCTTTGTAAATATATTCTGGGTTGACAAGGTATGCAGCTATGATACGCAGTATTAATAATAATAATTAATAATAATAATAATATTGTTATTGTTGTTGTTGTTGTTGTAAATATTGTTTGCTAATTTTAAAATTCTGTTTTACTTTTGTTGTATGCATGAGTTTAATAAAATGAAGCATATGTTGTACATGATCATAATATGGTGATATGTTTTACATGATCATAATATGGTGATGTGTTTTACATGATCATAATATGATGATATGTTTTACATGATCATAATATGATGATATGTTTTACATGATTAGGCAATAGAATTCAACAGCTGAGTTTGCAATTTGCAGATTTTAACCTTTTTGAAATTTTTGGGTAGTAATATTACAATAATTTTCGACACACCTGGGAATATCGGTGTCTCGTGGATGGGTAGGAAGACAAGTGAAGGGGTTTTCGAAATATGCAGAGTTAAAAGAGGATTTCTTACAGCAATTTTAGACAAGGAATCTTCAATTCTTTGGTCACTTTATAAGAAAAATTGATGACTTGGATAAGCAAATGAAATGATGCAAAGAATTACGTTGAGGTTTCGTACAAGAGGAACTCCACATACCACGCGGTTGGATGACATCATATCCTGGACAGGAATAACAACTTCCGGTGTGGTTGAAGATAGACAAGAATGAAGAAGGGTCACTTATAGTGACCAGACCACAAATCCTTCGATCGAGGAAAGCTAAAGACCGGCATCACTCTTTGGACTGAGCAGTTATGTTAATATAACTATTATTTAATTGTATTACACTATCATTTAATACTATTGAGTGCTATTTTTTTGTCACTAGGCATTGTTTCAGTGGAGTTTCTTAGCTTTGCCATATCCCTTTTTCACCGCTTAAGTGTTTGTCGATTGTTTTTATTTTATTTTGGGTCACCGTAATTTTCTAACCGGGCGTCAAAGAAAATTGGTTTTAAGAAGTTTTAACGAAACATAGAACAGAATAACCCAGCAGCTGTCTGTCTGTTTGTTAATATCACTTTTTGTGGCTTTAATGGTCGCGATTGACAAGTGTTGGCGATTTTTGAGCGATCAATATGGTTATAATGAAAGGTTTTTACATGTAACTTTGTGTAAATATGTTGTAAGTTGGTAACGATGGAATCTACGGACAGACTTGTATGAGCTTTAATAGGTGCGTTTATTTCATATTCGCCTGACACAGCATCATGGCTGCTTGTTATATTTGTAATATTGCTTGACGTACTGTTTCAGCCTTTTACTGGTTTTACATTATGAC
This sequence comes from Metaphire vulgaris, assembly GCA_018105865.1. Taxonomy (NCBI): domain Eukaryota; kingdom Metazoa; phylum Annelida; class Clitellata; order Crassiclitellata; family Megascolecidae; genus Metaphire; species Metaphire vulgaris. Next base: position 1,254,249 of record CM030853.1, read on the forward strand.
TGTATTTTTTAATCTTTTTGTTACGATCGTTAAAGCTCTTGACATCTGTGACTCACTCTAAGTGTGCATATTACATCGTCATTGTAATTCATAAATTCCGGACTTTCATTATTTTTTAACTAATTGTTAACAATAAAGAACAATAATTATTTAACTCTGTTTTCGATTTGATCATTTCTGATTTATTAATCGAATGTCCATACTACTATATGCTTTAATCCTGGAGACCCATCATACTACCTATACTGTAAACTGAAGATTGTATGTAAAATATAGTTTAATCGGAATTTGTGTGGTTCTGTAAATAAATCAGACCAGGGTTTAATCTAGTCTATAGTCATTAATAGGGTGGAAAGTGACGGATTTTTCTAGTCCACTGACATCACTGCAAGGCGTTTAAGGGTTCTACATAGAAATTTGGGTGAAATATCGACATGAATTTTTGGGTCGCCCGAAAAAATACCATGGACCATGGTCCATGGTATTTTTTCGAAATTTGAGCGAAAATTTGTGGTGTCGTAGGGCTTTCATATTTGCACCGATTGAAGCCCAGTCTATGCCTACAAGGAATCTGGACCCGCATTTTGGATATCTATCAGGCGTCTAATTGTTTTAAAGGTTTGAAAATCTATCAAATGTATAGCCACCATTATTATATTTTGCAATATAGACACATCAATAGAGTGGAAAGTGACGGATTTTTCTAGTCCACTGACATCACTGCAAGGCGTTTAAGGGTTCTACATAGAAATTTGGGTGAAATATCGACATGAATTTTTGGGTCGCCGAAAAAATACCATGGACTATAGTCCATGGTATTTTTTCGAAATTTGAGCGAAAATTTGTGGTGTCGTAGGCCTTTCATATTTGCACCGATTGAAGCCCAGTCTATGCCTACAAGGAATCTGGACCCGCATTTTGGATATCTATCAGGCGTCTAATTGTTTTAAAGGTTTGAAAGTCTATACAATGTATAGCCACCATTATTATATTTTGCAATATAGACACATCAATAGAGTGGAAAGTGACGGATTTTTCTAGTCCACTGACATCACTGCAAGGCGTTTAAGGGTTCTACATAGAAATTTGGGTGAAATATCGACATGAATTTTTGGGTCGCCCGAAAAAATACCATGGACTATAGTCCATGGTATTTTTTCGAAATTTGAGCGAAAATTTGTGGTGTCGTAGGCCTTTCATATTTGCACCGATTGAAGCCCAGTCTATGCCTACAAGGAATCTGGACCCGCATTTTGGATATCTATCAGGCGTCTAATTGTTTTAAAGGTTTGAAAATCTATCAAATGTATAGCCACCATTATTATATTTTGCAATATAGACACATCAATAGAGTGGAAAGTGACGGATTTTTCTAGTCCACTGACATCACTGCAAGGCGTTTAAGGGTTCTACATAGAAATTTGGGTGAAATATCGACATGAATTTTTGGGTCGCCCGAAAAAATACCATGGACTATAGTCCATGGTATTTTTTCGAAATTTGAGCGAAAATTTGTGGTGTCGTAGGGCTTTCATATTTGCACCGATTGAAGCCCAGTCTATGCCTACAAGGAATCTGGACCCGCATTTTGGATATCTATCAGGCGTCTAATTGTTTTAAAGGTTTGAAAGTCTATACAATGTATAGCCACCATTATTATATTTTGCAATATAGACACATCAATAGAGTGGAAAGTGACGGATTTTTCTAGTCCACTGACATCACTGCAAGGCGTTTAAGGGTTCTACATAGAAATTTGGGTGAAATATCGACATGAATTTTTGGGTCGCCCGAAAAAATACCATGGACCATGGTATTTTTTCGAAATTTGAGCGAAAATTTGTGGTGTCGTAGGCCTTTCATATTTGCACCGATTGAAGCCCAGTCTATGCCTACAAGGAATCTGGACCCGCATTTTGGATATCTATCAGGCGTCTAATTGTTTTAAAGGTTTGAAAATCTATCAAATGTATAGCCACCATTATTATATTTTGCAATATAGACACATTAACCGGGTGGAAAGTGACGGATTTTTCTAGTCCACTGACATCACTGCAAGGCGTTTAAGGGTTCTACATAGAAATTTGGGTGAAATATCGACATGAATTTTTGGGTCGCCCGAAAAAATACCATGGACTATAGTCCATGGTATTTTTTCGAAATTTGAGCGAAAATTTGTGGTGTCGTAGGGCTTTCATATTTGCACCGATTGAAGCCCAGTCTATGCCTACAAGGAATCTGTACACGCATTTTGGATATCTATCACTTTAAAGGGTTTAAACAGCTATACAAAGTATAGCCACCATTATTATATTGCCAATATAGACACATTAATACGGTGGAAAGTGAGGGATTTAATTCGCCCCGAATTTTTCAGCTAAAACTATTTCTTGCATTCTCTGTGTATGGATGACAAAGACTACAGAGAAATTAGCAATAAATCGAAAGGACCGAGGGATATTACAGATCTAATTGTGGGGGTCGAAAAATGTCATGTCGTCCGATTCTCTTTAAATTCACATCATTTGAAGCCCACTCGATATCTTGTAAGAATCTGCCCTTTTCTATTGGCGTAGCCACGAGAGGACCGGCCACCCTACTCTGGCTGGGACACCAACGTGATTTGCGCAAAACCGCCGAGATAATGTTTGCGGGTGGGAGTATGACCGAAGAGAGTGCGTGAATGTGCAAAGAATTGCACAGGAAATGGTCGATATGCCTCCTATTTTAGAATTGCAGGTACGCCACTTACTATCATTCAACTCATTCCTCTCCCCCATCCCTCTCTCCCCCATCCATATATCCATTCATAAATCCATGGATCCATCTACCCATATATGTCCATCAGTGGCGTAGCCAGGCTTGCAGAATAGGAGCCATTTCCACATTTTCGGCCCAAATGTCTTGACGAGAAAAAAGGTCGTCGTCTGAAACGCCTTAAAGTCTTCTGCTGTCTTGTACATTTTCCTCGATCTCACACTACCCCCCCAAAAAAAACAACTAATCACCAGTTTTGGACGAATCTCATAACCGACTCCGACCCCAATAGGGAGCCGGACCTCCTGTGCCTACGCCAATGGTATGAGTGATGGTGCTGATTAACACAGCGGGAAAAACAACATTCTTAAATTCAAGCAACAAGACCACTTTATTAGTACATACATACATACACACGTACGTATATATCAGTGACGGCTCCACAGGAGGGCCCGTGCCCCCTATTGAGTGCCTGGTTCCCCAGTGGCCCTCTGTTGGGACCCTATACTTAATACTACATACTTAACAACAAATGGTTGGCCCCCATGATTAGAAGTTGCCACCCCAACGGTCCCCCACTTGCCAAATCCTGGAGCCGCCACTGATATATATATATATATGTATATATATATATATATATATATATATGAAACAAAGAGCGTAGCACAATCAACTTAACCACTAGGACATTGAGCTAAAAAATAGATGTTTGATCTATTTGTCAAGGCGAGTCATTTGCACCTGAATAATAACCTTCTATGTATGACAAACACTGTTCATAATTATCAATATATAATCAAGCAGACCAACATTTAGCTTTTTGATTCTTAGGCAGATTTTAAGCACAAGATCCAAATCATCATACACATGGAATAAGTTTGAGAGATGTTAAAATCGACAATTATGAATCAAATCTCAGAATAATTATCGTTGAGAGCCAGTTTGTGAGCAGACAAAGGCCAAAAAGTGACCGACAGACAAAAGGAAATGATAAAATATATATATATATATATATATATATATATATATATATACAGTAGAACTTCGTTACGTCATACTTAGTGGGTCTGTAAAACTTATTATGTTATATCCGCGGTACCACCACCATCCAAAACGGTAGCGCATCACACAGGACTGTGTGCATTACCTTACATTTTTAACCCTGCATACAACACAACCGATAACGAAGTTCTACTGTACCTACTGTATGCTATATTATCATAGCTCTGAAGCCTGACTGTTAATTACGTGGAATAAATTATGTATATTCACAAATTGCTTGTACAATTCATATGACAATACAAATGCATTGTATAAGTCTTTATATAGACATAGTCTTAAGAGATTTTAGAACCAACTTGTTACAATATTCTAAGCCATTGAAATACAGACACCAAGACACAACTCTTCTAAATACATCAAAGTTATCTAAATTACAGAAAATGAATGTACAGTGACCTGAATTAGATGAGAATACGCTTAACAATGAAAATGTAATAACAAAAGAGCATCAAAAGAGTCGCGTAAAGTGGATCTCATATATCGATATGAGATATAGTATCAATCCTATAAAAAAACTAATACTTATCACGTAGGCCTATTGTCTAAATAAGCGAACTATATTTTAGTATTTTTCCATACCTATGTTTCTCTATAAATTACATTTTAAACATTTCTTTATCGATGGTATTCTCCTGGTAAGGCTTTATGAACGATAGAAATAGCAGACAAAAATTGAAAAAAGCTCTTTGCTCAGATTTACTCCACTAAATTATTCGCTAAACAACACTAACATTTGAACCAATCATGTAAAGCTACGTCCTGTGCGACTCTTCCGTTATGTTTTCTACAGCACAACTGTCCAAATCCTACAAAACTTTTGCCTTAACGTCCCAAATAATGGAACACCGGACTCTTTTTATGACAAACTCTTGCTCATCAAGAACGTAGCACTGCATTGCACGACTAAAATCATTCAGCCAATTCAAGTAAACGTGAAAACACACACAGGAAGCAGTATGGTGGTCCCAGGAAAGACAGACGATAATATATTTTGGTATTTAATTACTGCACAACACACAACTATGATATTGCAGCAGATGTACATTGTACATGCATGCTATCTCTTATTTTAATCAAAATCTTGTACATTGGAGTCATTTTTCACAGCACACAGATTGGCTTAGAATTTGCAAAAGAAATCACACAAAATTTCCCTGCCGCATTTTTAGATGCTCAATACTTGCCATACAACAAGGCTTCACATGAATACACTAAATCACATGTTAAATAAATAAATGCGCACAATAAATTACCAAAAAAATCTTTCTAGACCAGCATATTATGGCTTCGGTAATAAGCTCTGCACGAAAAAGTTGCAGAGACTTTTGAAAACATTACTTAAACACAAGTCAGTTTTATGCATAAGAGGCCATGAACTGGCTTAACGTTTTATCTATGAGAAGCTAGAGTTATACTAATAGCAATACACAAATTTCTATGAAACAGCGAGAATGCTATAATATCTGAGCCTACAGGGAAATTCTAAACTCAAAGTGGCAAAATAACACTAAAACGCACATTTTACCTCAAACTTTCATCACTAAACGATATCGCATCCATCACTTCTTGTTTCACACTTCAAAACTCTTCGTAGATATTTTGAAATTTAAGCCATTACAATTTCTATGTACACAGAAGTTTCCAAAGCAGATGAAAATTATGTAATTTGACGTTAATGTTAAAAATGAAATCTAAAAACTGCTGAAAGGGTAAAACATACATGACTACAAGCACTTTGGTAACAAGCTGAAAGTCAATAGACTACCATGAACATACAGCATAGACTTGATCAACACCTACTATAATAAAATCTATATACAGAATATTCAAAATTACATATAAATATATTTGTTACTATATTAATATAACTACTGCATTCAGCAACCCACATCATAGCACAATAAATGATTTACAAAATTTGTTCTAATTCCCTGCAGTACCTAAATCTTGCAAAAATCATTGCAATCACTGTTACAATTTCATTCCACACATTGCAAACTACAAGATGTCAAGATGTACCAAGTGTAAAGCATCGTTCATCGACTACCGTCGGAACAAATCTTTCTTCTGCAGTGAATCAGTGTGCAGTTCCAAATCAACAAAACACAACGAGGTATCTGGAAAATCTCCAACTGCCATTCCACCAAGAAGATACGCAAATACATGTACGGCACTTTACATACAACGTATCAACAACAAGAGGTACGCTGTCGCAACCACGATCACATGCAGTCAATGACAAAACAAAGCGATAGCCAGCTAAAACCCGACACCCGTATTGCCATCAAATCACATGTCACACTCCCACAAAGAGTATATTAGCATTTTTCTTAAAAATCAAGTCAGACATATTACTAAAGAAACAAATACTTTCTGGCTGGCCACAGCTGTGAAAGCATTATGCAAAAAAAAATCACGACAATTTTGGCAGCTACATTTAGGAATCAACTATATATCTATCTATATCCATAAACTGAGAATCTTTAACATAATTACTGCAAATATGAAAAATCAAACAATAAAATATAATGTAAAATATTGCATTAGTATTCAAACTGCTAAAATACAAAACTAGGAACCGCTAAAGCATCGCTAACACATAACATCAGTACACAGTACAATGTTAACAGTTAACAACAACAACAACAACAACATATAATACTTCAATTCAGTCACACCATCGATAAAAGTTTTAAATAAAATTATTTTGATCATTTTCCTTTGCCTCATCTGCTTTGACAAGTATCACGTTGAAAATCAAATATAATACAAAATTACATAGATATACAGTAAAAGCAAAAATATGCCTACAGGTAACATATTCTTATGTTAATGTATAAAATAAATATGCTTGAATTTACATACTGAGTTTAACACATATCCAGTCTACAAAGATCTTCCAATTGATTTGCCAAATTTTACTTCTGAATAGCAGAATGCAGGCAGAGATGATATGAACAGTGCTTTAGAAAACACTAGTTTCTTCCAAAAATAATTTCATATTATATAATATTACTTCTACACAGAAGCGCGGCATACGTCATGTTATAGACAAAATGTTGAACCAGTAAATATTAAGATTAATTTGCACTGATTACAACGTTACAGCTACAGACCGATTATAGGAAATTCTCGCTATGAAACCAAGCGAACAAATCATCAAAAATGAACGTAGAAGAAGTTTCTGGAAGCACACGATCAACACACCGACACAGAAAATGGAAAATGAGGTAGTCAAGGACTTAACCAGACATCATCACCATACTTTGGATTAACTTACTCAGCCACTGAACTTACAAGCAACGTCAGCAATCGATCTTTATCTCTCTGTTCAAATAAACCTCGACACAAAATACTGGACGTCGAGACGTTCTGAGCAACTGCCAAGTAATAATACACACACACATCAAGATGTTTGAAATACAGGATTTTAAAACTAATTATGTTCTTAGATCGATTCAAAACTGGCGCCGCGTTAGCCGCAGATCACTGCGCGTGGGCAACTCGTGCCATGTGCACGAAGAAGTCGATGGCGTTGGTCGACCGGTGGCCGCACTTGTTGCACTTGAACGGGTCGTCGTACGTGTGATATCCCATGTGCAGAAAGTGCGTGACGTTGTCGCGGAATCCCATATCACAGTGGTTGCACGTGTAGTATCCGTTGTCCGGACTTTGTCGCGCCGGGCTGCCCCGCTTGGCGTGGGATGTCACGGAACCGTCGGTGTTGCCGCCGCCGCCGCTCCCAGGTTCTTTATCTGAAATTATTTCGGCCGGCTTCGAGCTATCTCCAGACGCCACAGATCTGCGCACGCCGTCGTGACGCTGGTCGCTGCTGTCCGCATCCGAGTACTGCGTCAACTCTTTCCTCCGGTCATCCACAGGAGACGAGGTGCCACATCCCACTTCAAAGAACTTCCTCTCCTCCGTTTCCAGGTTCTCCGATCCCTTGCCCACCACGCCGGATCCTCCTCTGAGACCGGAGTGACATTCGTCGTCCATTGACGAAGACTCCGATCCGTCCGGAAGACCGTCCTCTTCCTTCCAGTGGTCTTGGAGCTTGAGGCTGAGCTCGTCCAGTTTGCAGGCCTTTCCTTTGCGTGAACGCTTCCGGGACATTGCGGCGGACGACGGCGAAACGGTGCAACTGGAATCCTCATCGTCGCGGACAGCACTTCTTTTGAGCGCCGTTCTTTTTGCACCGTCCGGATTCCTGGAAGACAGATCGAGAGGAATTTCAGCTGGTACCGAATTCCTTTTCATCTCAATCTCACCTCCTCTCTCCGAAAGCGAGTGAACATCTCCAGAAGCGGGTTCCTGTGCCAGCGAATCGGCTTCCAGTTTGACGCCACACCCGCCGAGCCTCAGGGCATGTTCCAGCCTGACGTGGTCGGCAAGGAGGTTCAAAGAGCTAAAGGTCGCAGGACAGAACCCGCACGGCACCGACGCCAGCACCGACGTCGACACCACCGGATAGCCGACAATGGATGACGACGCAACCGAACTGGACAGCTGACTTAGGATGTTCAGAGGATATCCCAACGACCGGTCTGGCAGGGCCACAGCGTTGGCACGCAGCGCACCGTTTATCGACGGCGGCAGAGTGGTACCACCAGGAATGACCACTCCGTTGACCGGCTTTCCGTTTCTCTGAGCTGCTGGAATCCAAGGAAACTCGCTGGCATGACCAAAGGACATCATCGACGAAGTACTGGTCGGAAAAATCGGCATCAAGGCCGGCGGACTCGCGTCGTCGGCCGCCATCTTGGATTTCCGGGGTCCGCATGGTCCCCTGGGAGGCCCACGCTTCGAGATCAGGTCGAAACTTCCCGACCCGTCCGTCGGCAAACTCCCGTCCGGGTTGAGCACAACGGCGGGAAGGTGCCTCTTGTTGATCAGATGAAGTTTCAAGGAGTGGCTGTACTTGGTGGCGTACTTGCAGCTGGCGCAGCGGAACTGGTAGACGTTCGTGTGCGACTTCATGTGACTGTTCAGCATCGACTTGTTCACACACGTATAGTTGCACTTGCTGCACTTGTACGGCTTCGAGTTGTTGTGGTTGCGGATGTGGTATTCGAGGTGGTGCTTGAATTCCGTTACGAACGGACAGTGGATGCACTTCAGTTGCTTCTCCTTCTTGATATGAACTGAGATGTGATTCCAATGTTCTTCCTATAAAATCACACGCAACTATCACTAAAAAGAACTAGAACTTCTCTAGAAGCAACACAGGCCGAAATCAGACCATCGTAAAATTCACTTATAATGTGAATTTATTTTTTCTAAACTCTCACCAACCGACTACTTTTTCAGATTGTTTAGTAAGAAAACACCAATAATTGTTCAAAGCTTTCAATTGGATGCAAACATTTATTATATAGAGTGACAATCGGACTCAGTCACTGTTTATTCTAGGCCTGCTTTGGGGCAGGGATTCCCCCTCAAAGTTTTAAAATTCCCCCCAAAAATTTGTATATGTTGGCTTGGGAGATGGAAATTTCCCCCCAAAAGCGTGGAGAGACAAATCTTGTCCCCCCAAACACTTCAAACTCCCCCTCCAATGTCAAGGTGGCTAGAATAAACACTGAACTCAGTTATAACGTATCCTATAGCTACTTCAAGAAAGATTAAGCACATAAGAATAAGCAGCTACTACTGCACTACTTTCCAAAACGCTATATAAATGTACAAGATTTTACTTACTTACTTATCCTCGTACCGCAATGTACGGTCCCGTGTGATGCGCTACTGTATTGGATATTAATGGATATAACGTCGTACCTCGGATATGTAATGCACTAAATTCTACTGACCCAATAAGTACGTTACAAGAAAACTCTACTGTATGTATTTATTTATCAATCTCTTAATCGATAAGTACTTTTAAGTACTGTATTCGACAGGCATAACTCACCCTAGAGTAGGAGATAAAGTGACACTGGCGACATCTGAATTTCTTTGGCTGGTTGGTTTTCTGGAAATGTCGGCTGTCCTGAGTCCCTTCGTCACCAGGATCCAGATTCGCCACCTCGTGGAAGTACTTGATATGATGCTTCAACCGGCCTTCCGTGCGCGACGAATAAGTGCAGTGGGGACACTGATAGTCGTAGTGAACTGTCATGTGTAATTTGAAGTCCTCGTTTGACGTAGCTGTTTGGAAAAATTTGAAAACCGTTATCCTTATATAACGTAACACCACACCTCAGCATATATATATATATATATATATATAATGTCAACTTCCTATGTCGATGCATTCCCCTATTTTGGAACCCTGGTTACCCCACTGATAACAAGTATTCAAGAATTTGTTGGAATACAGAGAGAGAGAGAGAGAGAGAGAGAGAGAGAGAGAGAGAGAGAGACAGACAGACAGACAGACAGACAGACAGACAGACAGACACAAAGACATGGAATAAGATATTCTAAATCTTCAAATAACTTGAAATATTACAGCAATAAAGTCATCAAAATTGACCTAACCTATCTGAGAACTATATATATATATATATATATATATATATATATATATATATATATATATATATATATATATATATATATACATACACACACACACACACACACACAGAGGACTTTAGCACTTGTTGTCTTAACTTCACTCCATATCTGAATATATTGCTTGCAAAAATAGAATACGAGGCCTTAGATTCGAAGGCGCCCACTTGACCGCTCATAACCAGGCTCTTTATTTCTGTTTATTGGTCATTGCAGACTGCAGTACAAGCTGCCAGGGCTGCTGTTTCAACAAAACTTAAGAGGCCAACAACGGGCATTGGGTAATAAGACGCATCGTCTAAATGTATTGGCGTAGCCACGAGGGGGGGCCCAGGCCCCATATTCTGGTTGGAATTGGTCGTGGGATTTGTGCAAAGCCGTTGAGAAATTTTAAGGGGAGGGGTAAGTAAGTAAGCATGATGATAGAGAATACGTGAATGTGAAAAGAACTCTTTAGACGAGACTCTTGCACAGCAGAGACACTTTACCGGAAAACGGCAGCGCGCCCGCCCCCTATTCCGCAACCCTGGCTACGCCACCGTATGAATATAATCGTGGAATAAGCTTATTACTACTAAGAACATAATCTATGTCTGCCGTATTTCTATCATTTTTATGCCTTTTCAAAATTTAAATTTAAACAGTTTTTTAAATTTGTGCTTACCAACAAATGAACAGATATGACAGATGAAGACGTCCGAGTGGTCAATACTTCTTTCTTTTCCACTCTGTGCCATTATTCCACCGGAACCAATCACCGACGGCATTCCGTAGGAAACGGCACCTGGAAAAACCACGTCGTTTCGGTAACGACGCTTCTTTGGAAGCCCTTTTCCAGCATACAACGAAGCCGAGAAGCCCGAGATGGGGACTACGTTCTTCAAAGGCGAAGCGGAAAAACCGTCGCTACCGGCGAATTTCTGCAGCATTGCAGCCAGAGGATTGTCCTCCGCTGGTACTTTGGTGGTGGTGGTGGTACTACCGACGGTACTTTGGTGGTACGTTGACTGGTTATCCAGGTCTTCGTAACCGCCGCTGCCGGATTTCAGGTAATTCTGGAAGAACGGGCGTTTTTTTGCATCTCCTGCAGCGTCATCCACGCAGGTATTCATCTCGAAATTAATCCGATCCCCCCCGTTGGGCGATCTTCCGGCGCGGTAACCATTTGGCAGGTCCTGCGACGCCGACTCCTCCTCTTTTGTGCCTTCCGATGAATACCCGTCGGACGAATAACCCCCATTCTTGGGAGAAGACAGGCGCCGCCTCTGTTTCGGGGAGACACTCTCGGTCAGTTGCTCCTGCTCGAAGCGTCCCCAGCTCGACTTTGCATATCTGTCGAGAGCGTGCATGGATTCGGGATCGCTCGCGTAATATCGGTCGCGATCGGGCAGGCTCCGCAAGATCTTGGCAATGCGTCTCATCTTTGCAATGGGATCTCTTTCACTGGCGTCAAAAACCGTCTTAGAAATGTCACTAACTTCGTTGCACTGAACAGCGTAAGCGACACCGCGTGCCTGGAGCGGAGAGAGGGGCTTCCGGTCGTTGTCGCAATCCCTTCCAGTTCGCAAGGACTCCAGCTGGCCACTCAACATAGCAGGACTAAGACTCCGGTGGGTTCTTGGTGCCTCCGTGGTTTCCTCCATTTCTCTCAGTTTCACTGTATTTGATAGCTTCTTATTCCAATCGGTCACAAACTTTGGATATAATACGTCTGCAAATTTAAACGCAAATATTATTTTACAACTTAACTAATTAAACCAATTTAACTTAACTAGAAAAAAACTAATTACTTAAGATAAGCCCTATATTTTTAAAAATCATTGAGATGGTGCACAAGGGGACAAGTAAAAAGTTAAACCTTTAACCAATTTAAGTCAACTCCAATTTCCATACGTTCGCCTTCTCAACTGCATGGAGACAAAGACCATAAGATTCCGACTTAAATAATGGCGGAAATACCATCCCACATAAAACAAAGCAGCAACATAGGGTACAGCGTATATAGACCGCACCAGACCGCCACACTTTCACCGAAAACAAAGAGTAACAAACGGACTCGGCACAGTGGGGTAGAACACCCTCAGCCGGCACACTTCCACCGAACAACCTTAGTCATCGCTAAATACCAAATACGCTCAAGCTTTTTCCTGAAATTTATACATCATTCGCCGACGTAAAGACCTCTTTAATGTAGGTAAATCATCATCACCACCACCACCACCACCACCACCATCACCACCACCACCACCACCACCACCACCATCATCATCTCTCTATCTGCCTCTATAGTCTCCATTTAGGCTGCAAACTCTAAACGGAAATGCGCTAAGAGTATCATTACGACTTGCTCTGCTGAGCTACTCTCGATTTCTATAGCGGCACACTACCATTGATACAAAGTGGCGTAGCCAGGATTTCTTAATAGAGGGGGGGCATTCTAATTAGCCTCCCTTCCCCCACAAAAATTCTCAAATACGGTGTTAGCCCCCCCGTGTCCCCCCTCTCGTGCCCGCCTGCGTGGCTACGCCAACGGTATAAATGGCCAGCCCAGTTAGCGGATAAAAATTAGCGCAACGGTCTTTATATAGTATTTATCTAAGAAACAGGGCGCTGTATACCGCATCAAATACAGTATGCAGAAAAAGCGCAGATACTGAGTCTACTCGACGAATAAAATACGTCAGATGTTATTAATCGAGACGTTTAACCCCTTAACCGTGTATTTAACTGTAACTCAATGTAAAATGGACGGATATATCCGGGATCCCCAGTTAAGGGGTTAAGATGCACAACATAGGATTAGGCCTACGCACAATAGCTGCTTTGCTGCGACCAACTAACCAACCAACCAGCGAACGTGTGGGAATATTGTTTCAAAGACAACATACAGGTAATAAAATCGTTACTCAGAAAACAATGTATCACACACACACACACACACACACACACACACACACACACACACGCAGGCGCACTCACAATGTAGCAACAGCGTTACACTAATTACTCAACATCATTTCAGTTGCATTGGTCATCAAAATTTGACGAAATTCTCGCCCTAAAGGCCTATAATATTTGCATTATGTGCAAACAATAGGCCTACTAATAGGCCTGAACTACTCTGACGTAGATCCGATGACAGTAAAACAGCAGCCTACGTGGGCCGACTATCACGTCCGGTGAAAAGACAATTACAGATTTCGGATCTAATCAATCAATGGGCTTCCGATAACAGCCAAAACCAAGATTTGGCCTAATCAAACCTAAGAAGTGGCGGCTCCACCGGGGGGGGACCCGTGCCCCCCTATTGACTACCTGCCCCCCAGTGGACCCCCAGTTGGGACCCTATACTTAATGCTATATACATTAAACAACAAATGGTTGGCCCCCGTGATTAGAAGTTGCCACCCCAACGCCCCCCCCCCACTTGCCAAATCCTAGAGCCGCCACTGAACCGAAGCAATACAAAGACATTAATACGGTCTATCTGTTCAACGATTATCGATTACGTCCCCATCTCCAAGAACGGACGACAAGAAATAAATACCGTATCGAATATTTCCGATTCTTGTCTTTAACTACCAAGTACCCGTCTCAGAGGAGTACTGTCAGACGATCCTGCTAAACGCCGAAGCGTCTGTTTTATATGCAAGATTAACAAACTGAAAGGCGTTAGCAGAGACCCAAGCAATTAAATATTACTGGCGTCTAGAATTCAACATCTATAATAATTTCGAACGAAGACCAACTGTTTCTGGTGCAACTGTCGTCAAAATAACACCGTCCGTGTTTTGACGTCGTCTGCCGCTAATTAACATTATCCAGATGTACGGCGTACCACTTGTCAAATCAACAACTACGATTAACGAACCACCGTACCGAGTACCAGTAGGCCCATGGTACATTTCGAAAGACCGCGTTCACTATAAACGAAAAACAAGCTATAGGCCTTTTTAATGGCATGTCAGCGGATGCCAAAGTCCCGGATAAAGAAGACGGAGGCCTTGGAAACAAATTATCGACGCTCTAAACTTAAGCAAAGCTAAACCATTATGTGTCAGGCACAGCCAGGCGTAATCTAAATATCAGCCGCTGGGTGACTCTGGTTTTTTTCGCCATTAAAACGTACGCGCGAATGGCATTAAAACGGTCTCTCTCTCTCTCTCTCTCTCTCTCTCTCTCTCTCTCTCTCTCTCTCTCTCTCTCTCTCTCTCTCTCTGCAGAACTCTGAAATCCGTTAACCTCCAAACGCCCTTATTAGTGGCTTAAATCATAGTTTAACCCCTCACCCCCACCCCACCCCACCCAACGGGACCCTTCTAGAACGAAAGAGTGGAGGGGCTAACTCTTAGACTCCATAATTATGAGACTGCCAAAAAGAGTAACGGCGGCCCTGCGGCCTTATGTCAGTGGCGCTATAGAAGCCGATCGATCTGACACGGTACGTATTATCACTGAAACAATTCGCAAGCCAGGCGAAGCAATTAAACTTTTATAATGACACGAAAAATCCATCGAAAAGTAAATGCACGTCAAAGCGCCATTTATGGATTCTTTGGATGAACGTCAGATAACTTATCAGTGGCGCAACCAGAGGTCCGAAACATCTGGGGGAGGGGGGCACCAAGCCTCACATGTTGGAGTGAAAACGTCCAAAGTCTACAGGCAAAAAAGGATATTATGGAGTTCTCGGCAATTTCTCGACGGCTTTGCACAGATCCCACGACTGATCCCGGTCAGAACAGAGGCCCAGCCCCCTCCCCCGTCGCAACACCAATGAATTTTTTTGCATATTAATTTGCGACTTTATTTAAATACATAATTTGGTCTGGAATGAAAGTCAAATAATTAGTAAGGTTTAAACTATGCAGTGTTAATAATTCAATTAAGATGTAGTAATAATATAATCAACAGATTTCCTTCCCAATATAAAATTACTGTTTCAAATGTCGACCTATTATAGGTCTACACAAATTGTTCAAAACAATACCAAAATCAAATAACAATGTTACATAAACAAAATAATTACGCGTACGCTATATAAATGACACAAAGACATTGAATCATAAAATTCTAAACGAAACACGTTCAGCACTTACGTTATTATTATTATTAAATATTCTCAAGATATCTGAAATTAGTATTTGAGGTGCTGTTCTCTGCAGGTTAATATCGTTTCACGGTTAAAAAATGATAGGCCAAATAGGTCCTAGATAGATCTCAAAGACCCAATTAGTTATTAATCAGCGCATACAAAATCTGCAACCGCACTTTCTCTCATATGCCGCGCCAGAACTCTGGAACTCAATTGCAATGCTCCAGCTTTCCTTCGCAGCCTCTACGACATGGTCAAACAGCAAGTTCTGAATCCTCGTTTCCTTTAATTCCTTCACTATCTCCTCCTCAATTCTTTAGGTCTAAACTTAAAAACCTTCCTATTCCAAAAGTCATTTCCTCCGTAGCTATAACAACTCGCCCCGTCGCTTCATGGATACACCGACCTTTGCCTGGCCGACAATTTACCTTGCCATTTCACGAAAGGTAAATAGTAAAGGATTATTATTATTATTATTATTATTATTATTATTATTATTATTATTATATCACTACTACTACTACTACTACTACTACTACTACTACTACTACTACTACTACTTCCAAAGCGCTATATAAATTCACTGGTTTTTACTTACTTAATTACCGAATCGGTTATAAGCTAGCCGAATCCCTTACCAAACATGAAGCTCAGATGATTGTTTCAACTTCGTCCTGATATAACATAGAACAATACATCGCTGGTTCGAGAACGGAGATGTCTATGGCGCGAAAAATCCCTTCGTTATGCTATTATACCGTCGCGTCGTTCATACTCATCTGTTTTGTTCTTGTTCCACGTTCGTCGCCGTCGGCGGCGGTTCAGTGAAACGTTAATCTCACCGTGACGTCATTTCCGACCGTAAAACGAGAGAACGCACCAAGCGGCCGCAGCCGGTACTACCAGCCCTCCCCCTCCCCCTCCCCCAATCGCCTCGGCTGGGGTCAGTGTGCCAGCATCGAGCACGGGGCAGCAGGGCGGCCGCGTGTTACCGTTACTCAGCGTTCTATTTTCCAGTTACTCATCCGACTCCCGGATAAAATTAATACCCAGTTCTTGGAAATGCTTTTTGGGGTCGAACCGGTGCGCACGGCGCAGTCACGGGGCCGCTGGCGGAGTCGAGGCGGGCGGGCGGGCGGGCGGGCGGGCGGGCGGGCGGGCCGGCAGTATAGGGGCCGCGGCAGGCAGTAGGCAGAAGTAGGTCCCGCCCCCGAGCCGCCCGCAACGGGCAGAAAACGTCGAATTCCGACGAACGACTGTGCTGAGTAAAAACGCAGTTGGGCCGATGATATAGCCCGATACTCCTCCCAAGCTGGTACTTGTAATACCAGCAAGTACCGAGAGAAAACGACCCGAACAAACACGCACAAGTACCGGTACTTAGACGTACTCGAGTGTTCGCGATGACGTCGGAAATTCTACGTGTCAAATTGGAACAAACAGAAAGTCTACGACCTACATAATGAACTCTTTAGAGAGAGAGAGAGAGAGAGAGAGAGAGAGAGAGAGAGAGAGAGAGAGAGAGAGAGAGAGAGAGAGAGAGAGATAGAGATAGAGATAGAGACGGAGGGAGGAGGGAAGAAGAGAAAGAATGGGGAGGGGCGCATTGTCACCCACACGTTTGGCCAGATAAAATTGAAGATCCCACAGAGACTAAAAACAAATATGAATTAATTATTTATCGAAAGCCTATAGGGGGGGGGGTAGCGATGTTGAACTCAGTGGGCGGTTTGGTCACAGATCTGGGGGTCAGTTTTCAAGGTAAAGCTCGACAATGCACGACCCTTATTCTTATTGGTAGTAATTCTCAAAGGCAGGTATCGCATGAATTATTTCATGTTAACCGCAAACATTTGACCATAAACGGGTTTCCTCTAAGCCTCTTCAACACACAAACGCAGACGGAAATTGATGTAGGCCTAAAAGGAAAAGCCATAACCGATTAATTGGGACGGAATTAACGAATGAAGAATTCGAATTGTCATTACAGTACGGAATGAAAATTTTCTGCTTTAGGCCTACGTGAGTTTTTTCAAAGTAATAAATTCGTACTCGATTAGACGAATAGATTTCTGTATGGTTACTTGCTCAAACCAGAGTCCATAACTTCCTTAATCTCTTAATTTAAAACGTAGCGTTGGCCCATTGGCGTAAATTCGGATGAAAAAGGGGGGAGGCAACCCCTTTACCTCCCCCCCCTATGGTAAAACCTTTAGAAGTTTACGCCTATGAATAGACTATGATCTCAAAATGGTTATTAACAACAGACCTACTTAGTGGATCATGGCAGAAAAACATCAAAAGACTAAGGTGTGTCTGTATGTCTGTCTCTGTCTGTCTGTGTGTCTGTCTCTCCCACTCTCTCCCTCCGTACGTCAGAACGGCGCCAACGTGTTATTCCCAGCGTCGCGTTATGTTTTTACGGTGAAGCCTTGGACCGTCGGTGTTCGCGGCGCCGCGGAGCCGACCATGGGCCAGGGCCAGGGCCGGGGCCGGGGCCAGGGGCGAGGGACCGCCCGCCCGAACGCGCCCGGGACCAAGGAACACCGGCTTCTGCGTTTATTCGGCCGTAGAACTGGGCCAACCACGCAAGAATTTCGACCTCGCGTCTGCCAATGTTTATGGCATATGGCGATAAGTAAAAATAGAGGCCTCTAGCCTATATATATATATATATATATATATATATATATATATATATATATATATATATATATATATATATATTACACACATATACAGAGTCTACACCGATGTAACATTAACGATATAATAATTTTAAAATAATAATACCAATACTACTACTACTACTACTACTACTACTACTACTACTACTACTACTACTACTACTAATAATAATAATAATAGCCGGCGAACACAATCAGATTAACAGTTAAGTTATAACCTTTCGTATGAAGCCAAATATGGCGAGACTTATTGTAAAAAGAGATTTCCTTTTCATAATGACAGTAAAGACCAGTTAGTGAATTATTTCATAGAAATTCGTCGGTTAAGTATACTTCTCAGCGCGTCTCGCTAGAACGCTTAGTTTTAAGCGATTTTTAAAATTCCTTAACTGTATTTTCTACAGTCTGGTTGATTGATTGATTGAAATTGATTGAATTGAATCAATTGATTGATACAGGAACATGACTATCTGCTGCCTTTCTTTGTTATCTTCGCTGATCACGTGTCACGCTTTCTGACGCATCAGTAGGTCACTGACCAGAGAGATAAAAAATAGTGCCCGGGTCAAAAGGTCAAAGGCTCTCCCGCAGCTGATTAACCCACCACCCGGTCTCAAATGGATAGAGTGGACCAAAAAATCGATTTCCTAGTCTGCTAGTACCAGTTTCTTCTCTCTCTCTCTCTCTCCCCATCATCATCATCATCATCATCATCATCATCATCATCATCATCATCATCATCATCATCATCATCATCATCATCTGGTTTTGTTTCGCCTGGCGTCGGTTACCATGGCGACACCCTCCACCTCACCCCCCCCCCTACCAACCGATATTCTTAAATAAGGCTTTTGTAACGATCTGGTTAATTCATCATCTTTGCTAAGAATATCGCTGGTGTGCATATATTACTATTGTAGGTGGTGGCGGTGGTGATGCTGATGATGATGGCGCCGCTGGTATTTTTCAGTGACTCGCACTGATGGCGTCACGTGGTGACTGTTTTCTTTGTTTTTCAAATGACTCAAAAAAGAGATTCGTCATTTTGAAGAACGCAATAACAGCCGAAGGAACATGAGTAGAGAGACTCATAAATTCACTCCAAAAGCCCGGATACAACTCCCCATGGCGCTCAACTAATATTCCAATCGCCTCCTGTCTGTCTGTCTGTCTGTCTGAATAACTGTCAGTCTTACATACTCACTTATCTATAGCCTCCAATGAGTTAGTTACTAACGGACAAAACAGCCGACAGCTAAGACTCAGAGCAGAAACCGGATTTTCGGAAACGGTTAAAAATTTTGACAGAAGTTTGTCAAAAATCCTTTTATAAAAACGCCATCAGACTGGAATCTTAATAAATGACTGCATGGCGCAGGCAGGATTCCGGAATATGGGGGGGGGGGGGGCGCCAACCAAGGCTTCTAAAGACCGACATTTTTAATACCAATTAGGGGGTTTGAGGGAGCATCGTGTTCCCCACTCCAGAAATTTCGAGTAATATTAGGAGCTAATGTGTATATATTTTAATGAATGATTACATCTCTAATAGATTGGCCTTTCTCCCCTCCCCCCAACTTTCCTCGTGGCTACGCCATGTATGACCGTTAAGTCTACATTTAAAATGTCTTTAATGATTCAGTAATAAAAGAGTTTTTAAATGAAAGGGAGTCAACGCAACCTTGCATACATACGACCATATGCCGTACGCCATAAATTAAGCATTTTATTATTGGCGTTCGCTATTTTACGCGAGACATGAATTATATATTTCACTTATGGAAATTTCCCTCACACGCCACACGGTCGTATAATAAACAGTCTGACGCCGCAACGCTGCTAGCTAGCGAGTTGCTACTAGCAAGGCATTTTAGCAATGCATCACCTGCCCTTGGGGCAGAATGAAAATGTCTAAAATTACCATATGCATTAATCATTCAAAAAATTAATGCATAAAGCAACGGCGGAAACATTCATAAGTGAGTTGAAAGGTGAAATGGCTTATTTTATCCCGACCATCG
This sequence comes from Metaphire vulgaris, assembly GCA_018105865.1. NCBI lineage: Eukaryota > Metazoa > Annelida > Clitellata > Crassiclitellata > Megascolecidae > Metaphire > Metaphire vulgaris. The sequence goes on from CM030853.1 coordinate 1,274,387, forward strand.
TCAGTTTGGAAGAACTGCAGTCCAGATTGTAGGTCATAAAATAACCGGAGCAGGTCAAGGGTCAATAAAGGTCAAGTCTTCTTTATGAACACATAGAAGTCGATCGGTGTTGTACAACATTGTTTGGGTAAAAGTATCGTCATGTCTCCTCCATTTATTTTCCCTTTAATTCTACCCCGACATGCAAAAACATAAAAATCGTCACCGTTTTAAGCGTCTAAATAAGTCGCCACTGCTTTTTTAAAATGCCTGGGGCCCATACGCGGATTTTATTAAAGGCTAGGGGGTAGGCTTAAGCCTACCCAACTAATCCCACCAAAACAAAAAAAATGTTTTTTCCATCAACACCAGGTCTGTCGCGTGCTGGATGGCACCCCCAAACCTACATGCTAGCCTACCCAAATATTAAACTCTAAATCCGCCTATGCTGGGGCCTAGGGTTGCCAGATCTCCCGTATTTTACGGGAGCTCCCGTGTTTCAGGCCCAGTCTCCCGCCTCCTTATAACTTGTTTGTAATACTGTATTGATTCACTACAAAGCAGATAATGCAGTGCATGCGAACGGTGTTGTTTATCGCTTTTTCCTATAGTCTATACTCTATTAGGTCTATAGTACTGTATAATATAGCTCTAGCCATAATAATTCACAATGAAGTGGACCGTGGAGTGGACGCATTGATTGTGGAAACAATCTCGCGTATTTCGACTTTGGATATCTGGCCACCCTACTGGGGCTCCCGAAATTCTTAAAACGGTACTGTCCAGGGTAACGTGAACATCATCAAACCATCGATCAGTTAGATACTTCGTGTCTCGATTCTTAATAGTTTTTCCGAGCACGGGATTCGAAAATTCGTTCAGAGCGGACAAGAAACGACTTCACAACACAGTCACCGTCAAACAATTTCCAGCCATTCGCTCACTTTATGCATAAGTCACACGAAAAAGCTGAGCCACAAAATCTCCGGGGAACAAAGCACGAGGTCCAGCGATACACACATACAGAGAGAGAGAGAGAGAGAGAGAGAGAGAGAGAGAGAGAGAGAGAGAGAGAGAAAGAGAGAGCCTGAACTTTAGTCACTCGGAGTGACACGTCACGTATCGAATCACTCCCAACTGGAATGCCGGGTGAGTGTTTTAAATGCCCTCGCTGGCTGGTCAAGTCGAAAGAAGACTGACAGACAGACAGACAGACAGACAGACAGACAGACAGACAGACAGACAGACAGACAGACAGATGGCTTCTAAAAAAAGAGGAAACTAATTAGTGATTAATCGTCTGGCGATTTTCGCAATACTCTACATTCATTTCAAACGTCGTTGGCGAAGCCTCGAGGGGCGCAGGGGTGAGCACCCCCCGTATTCGGGTTAAGATCAAATGGTTAGATTTGCGCAAAACCAATGAGAAACTTTACCAGTTTGTAGGAGAGGCAAAGTGACCGCCATTAGGATATTGTGAAAACTTTCTCCCAGAATGTCAACAGTTATCCGCTACCGTTGATTTCGAAAGCATTATACTTTTTCTTTTTTTTAAACAGAGGGTCTAACTCACTCCCCACTCGATGCAGAAAATATCAGTTCCTATCAGTCAGACCTTTTCCACGTGGGTAGAAAATTTGATGGCTTCACCTTCACAAGTCATTCCTTAAAAACCGACATACTGGTCCGTTGTATATATATATATATATATATATATATATATATATATATATATATATATATATATATAAAAAGATCCAGTGCTGCATAAGCAACGACGTAAGTTCAAAAGTTGTAACAATGAGAAGAGAGCAGCAGACAGACAGAAGGACGGATGTACAGTATTATACACACATACATGCAGGCAGACATACAAACACACACACACACAGAAGCATAGAAACGAGCATTTAAGAAGAAACCTCCATCGCGTGCAACTTCTCGTTTTCCCATTTCGTTATAAAACATTCTACTCCACCCTAGCTCTCCTCTCAAAACCAGTGCAGGGAAAGGGCGATAATAGAAACAGCACCGAATGACCTCTCCCCCCCTCTCTCTCTCTCCCTCTCTCTCTCTCCCTCTCTCTCTCTCCCCACCGGAAAGAATACAGTACTAGGGGTAGGGGTCGGGGGTGCATAGGCAGGGAAAAGGGGGCTGGATGAGACCACACAAAGCTTATCGCGATACACCGAGTATAATTTTTACGACTTTGATTCGGGGGCGGAATATAATAAAACCGCGCTGAAACACCCGAGCACCGCACGGGGTGATGAGGGAAGGTCGCAGCAGATCACGTGACCAGCGGAGAAGATGGCACTTCGCACCTGGTGGGAAGAGTATTAACGACAATGTCTCTCAGTCAGGCAAAGCAGCCTTTTAGGGTAAGTTGGTGCAAGACCGGCCGTTAACAAGAAAAATGCCAAGTCGTGTGTTCCCGGGCCTCGGTTAGAAGGTTTCTTGGCATTCTAAACAGTGAGTGTCTTTCATATTATAACAGCGATTACAATTTATTCGGTCGTCACGACGTAAGTCATCACGTATATTATATTGCGACCATAACTGTCACGTCATCTCCAAGCCAAACCCATTTTCGCGGATGTTGGCATGCATGACAGGACATTCCACCAGACCGCCACAAGTACCAGCAGAGAAACAAACATACAGCACATAATTACCCTATCAAGAAGACGATGTAACATTGTCTGACGTTGTCTGTTTGGCTTCAACGGACAGTTGATATAAAAGACAGACAGACAAACAGACAGACAGATGACAGAGAATTGATTGTCACGTCTTGCTGACATTTCAAAGACCAGTCATTTCGTGAAATTTCGAATCATATATCAATCAATCCTAAAACTTCTTTAGCGCCATTATAAAATGCACCTGCATCAGTCGATGGCCGGTTCAGATTAAGAATTGTAGTGAAAAATCATGTCCGTCGAAGAAAAAATATAAATATACAGACTATCCCCGAAGGAGCTATAAAAATGCAACGATACTTACTTGCATGCATAAACATATGCAATGCAGATCTATAGGCTACGGTGTACGTTTTCGTGGCAGCATGATTGGCCAAATTATGAAGATAATTGCAATAATTATTTAATGCAGAGTGTAGACCCAATGTAATTGTCCACTTCCTCTTTGGCATCGATTGTTTCATTAATTTCGCCAATTATAAAACGGTGTCTGATATCACAATGTAAAAATGGAATTTCCAGCAACAACAACATTAAGCTTACAACGAAGGGATCAAATTTACAGAGTCACGTGACTACTACTACTACTACTATTACTACTACAACATCACGTGACCATCTAACAGCGGACGCCAGTTAATTGGCTATGGTATAGGACTTTGACAATAGCTTAGCGCGGTCTCTTTTCTTCCTGTTCTCTGTAATTTTAAACCGAGACGCATTTCTTCTTTGAAAAGAGCATTCTGCCAAACGAACGAAGCTATATATGTCGCGTTGTGGGCCTACTATAGGGCTATGCCTAACCCGGAGGGTGGAGAGGCCGCTGTTATAAAAGCAACCTTGGAATTCCCCCCACCCCCACCCCACCCCTTCCCACCACCCGAATAGAACTGTTTTAAATTCGTTTGGATTCCGTGAATTCCCTCGTCACTTATGATGACAACGTAGATCATAATTATTGCTTCAGATTAGAATTGCTATAGATCGTGAACTCTGGCTTAGAAACGTCACCATACTCAGGAAGCTGAGCAGCTCTGTCATGAGCCAGCTGTTAAGCCGATCCTTTGAATGTATAGCGGATATATGCTTAGCTTACTAATTATTGTTAAGGTCGACGGTGTTTTCTCAGTAAGCATATAATGGCCACTGGCCAGAATGGCTGATTCGTATAAACTAGAGATGTGCGGGTACAGCAAAATGCATACCCTACCCGTACCCGTGGAAAAACTTTTTTACCCTACCCTACCCGTACCCGCTAGCGCTGTACCCTACCCGACCCGTACCCGTAAGCTGTGTACCCGTACCCGTACCCGTACCCGTAACCGACTTTGGTTGGAATTTGGAGTTTTTGGATTTGGAATTTTGGACTCGTACCCGCGGGTGTGTTTACGGGTACAAGTACTACAAGAACCTGTACATGGACCCGTGAACCCGTAGCCGTTCCTAGAGACTACAGAGAGGCAACAGTGAAATAGGGGCTACGAAATTGGGATAACTATTCATTGTAAATAGCACGCATGTTTAGATTAGGACAGATCTAGTACTTAGGAATCAGGATAATCAGTCAGCTAGCCTAAGCCGACATGAATGGGCTTGTTTAAAATATTTAGTAGATATCATTTATCTATGAGCAGGCATTAGAGCTCAAGTTAAACAACAAAACTTTACCAGAAGAACTTCTCGGTCAAAGAGTCCTTGGAGGAGTCAGAGGACGCCATTATAGATTTATTACTGATGATGTCAGATTACGTCATCTGTATTTCCTTTATGTTTTCAGTAAGTAAAATGCATGCTGTCTGACAAACTGAACGCGATGTACAAGTTATATTAATACACTTTACTCAATATTATTTTTCTATTACTGCATTGCTAATTTGCTATAGTAGTGAGAAATGAAAATATAACTTTACGGGTAAAACGGGTATACCCGTACCCGTAGCCGCTATACCCGTACCCGTAGCGCTGTACCCGTACCCGACCCGTACCCGTAAAATGTGTACCCTACCCTACCCGTACCCGCGGGTACGGGTACGGGTAGGGTATACCCGCGGGTACGGGTATACCCGCACATCCCTAGTATAAACGCCTGTGTCTATGATTCTTAGGCATTTCCACATATCCGAAGTTTGTTCTGATCGTCTGGAACAAAGGTTTGGTCCAATTTCGAGGAACTGGTCTCGACTACTGCAACTGCCCTACGTGTGGGGGCTCTTACGGTGTTTGGCAACTATATATTCCGACTGTCCTAAAACTTAGAGCAACAGGCGTGCATTGCAAAGTTACGATAGTATTATCTCCGTCTCTGTCAGCCTGTCTATATCTACCTCTGTCTGTCTGTCTGTCTGTCTCTATCTCCATATTACATATGTATATACAGGCCCGCCGAGAGAAAGTCCGGGCCCCGTGGAGAACAAAATTTCTTGACCTTTTTTGCTTGTCAGCCTTTCTCCCTGTTAAAATAACCTGACGACCTTTTCTGCCTGTCAACCTTTTGTTCGTTGGGCTCCCTCTACTTTAGTGTTATTATTCATATTATTTGATTTGTTAATTATACGTATTCATCATGGGTCTGGCCCCCAGACCGCCGGGACCCTGTGCAGTTGCCCCTCTGCCCCTCTCGGCGGCCCTGGACATAGATGAAACGTTTCTAATACGTAGCAATTTCTGTCTATTTCAGTAAAGGGCGCTAGCTCTCTGGACCACCCAACTCAAAGATTTAGTCCCTCCTCCCAAGAAATCAAAAGTTATAGGCCTATAAACGATTACGTTCAATATGTTTTGCCCATACGGTTATAGGCAAAAAAGCCATTGTCAGTATATACATATATGGCAACTGTCGCTTTCAAGCCTGCAAAAACACACACGCACACATGCAGGTGTAAACTTGGACAAAGAGATGCGGGGGCCAACCTCATCTCCCTATCTATCATCTCTCCGTTCAGAACCAGGTATGGCAAAATGTGTGTGCGTGGTGGGGAGGATAAGAACCTCGCGACCTGAAGGAAATGTAAGCATTAACGCACGCAAACGCATTTTCCTAGTACATTCATTGGTGGTCGTTTATTCCGTCCAGAATATTAGAATATTCTTTCCTTGAATCTTGTCGGTCACCGATCCTGTCTTTCTCCTCTTTTCATTACGTTGATATTTCGCAGTAAGTCAAACATCGATACAGATCATAATATCATTACACCGCGTGTCTCCGTTCACAACGCGCTTCGATTCTAAAGGAAGCAAAGAAAAAAATAGATGGCCGTCGTGAGAAGTCTTAGACTATTTATATATATATATATATATATATATATATATATATATATATATATATATATATTAGCTCGAAAAAGTAATTCTGTCACTCATCTGCTGTCAATAAAGCCAAAAGCGCCGCGTGACAAACTGTCAAACTGGCGTGACGAGAGAGAAAGTGGAACACCCACGATTTTGGTCACAATGCGACAAGACAGGTAATGCAGGTGATCGGAAGTAATTCAGGTGGTTGCTTCAGGTGTGCGGGGTTGGAGGTGGGGGGCGGAAGAGGGGCATGTCACGAGTTTCTAATGAGAAAAAAATCGTGACGAGATCTTCATGCTCAGTTAATTATAAACGTTCTTGGCGAAAGTCACGACGTCTTAAGAGGCTCAGAACAATATTGTCTTTTATGACTGTATATTGAACATCATATCGCACGAGTCTCTCATATTAAGGGCTATAATTATGGCTACTGTAGAATAGTGGCGTCGACAGGGTTCAGGAATATGGGGGCGAGAGGGGGGCAGAAACTCCATCGTCATTGCTTTAAACTTTGCAAGAATAATAAATATCATTCTCAATTTCGATCTACAGGCTTCGAAACAGAGCACTCCCAACCATTTATTACTACACACTAACGCCATTGACGGTACGAGAACGAAGGACAATAATGGCAATGAAATGAATTATATCCACTACTATTACAACAACTACTACTACTACTGCTGCTGCTGCTACTACTACTACTACTACTACTACTACTACTACTACTACTACTACTACTACTACTACTACTACTACTACTACTACTACTGGTACTGGTACTACTACTACTACTACTACTACTACTACTACTACTACTACTACTACTACTACTACTATAAATAGTATTAATAATCGAGTTTGAAAGTCGCCAAGGGCAGCATGGAGCACTGCTAAAAAAGGGCACTGCGCCTTGAAAAAAGAACAATGCGACTTAAGCACGGATCACTACTACTACCACATTTTCTAGCACTACTACTACTATTATTTCAACAACAACAACAACTACTACTATTACTGCACTGCTAAAAAAGGGCACTGCGCCCTACTACTACTGCGCCTTAAGCATGGAGAACTACTACTATGACCACTTCTAGCACTACTACTATTATTACATCAACAACTGCAACTGCTGCTGCTGCTGCTGCTACTACTACTACTACTACTACTACTACTACTACTACTACTACTACTACTACTACTACTACTACTACTACTACTACTACTACTACTACTACTACTACTACTACTACTAATAATAATAATAATAATAATAATAATTCAGAATGACAGTCGTCTCCGCATTTAGAATGCTTTATCCATGACCGCCCTCGCGATTCCATTATACTGTTAAAGATCGATTCAAGCACCATATTGAGCCAATGTCTTTAGCATCTTTTACTACATAGATATCAGTCACTATTAGAAACATAGGCCATCAATATTTGCATTTAGAAGGTGTCGTCCATGATCCCCCTCGCTATTCCATAATGCTATTAACCCCTTAACTGGGGACCCCGGATATATCGGTCCATTTTACATTGAGTTACAGTTAAATACACAGTTAAGGGGTTAATGCGTAGGATTTGTGCAAAATCAAGCGCAATTTTGACAGTTATTTCGTCCTGTTAAATATCGGTTTCAAGCACCATATTGAGCCACTATCTTTAGCATCCTCTACTACATAGATATCAGTCGCTATTACGAACATAGGCCTTCAACTTCCGAATTTAGAAGGCCTCATCCATGACCACCCTCGCTATTCCATAATGCTAATAATGCGTAGGATTTGTACAAAATCAAGAGCATTGCTGACAGTTATTTCGTCCTGTTAAAGATTGATTTCAAGCACCATATTGAGCCACTATCTTTAGCATCCTCTACTACATAGACATCAGTCGCTATTACGAACATAGGCCTTCAACTTCCGAATTTAGAAGGCCTCATCCATGACCACCCTCGCTATTCCATAATGCTAATAATGCGTAGGATTTGTGCAAGATCAAGCGCATTTTTGACAGTTATTTCGTCCTGTTAAAGATCGTAACCCTAACCCCAAGAAGAAGAAGAAGAAGAAGAAGAAGAAGAAGAAGAAGAAGAAGAAGAAGAAGAAGAAGAAGAAGAAGAAGAAGAAGAAGAAGAAGAAGAAGAAGAAGAAGAAGAAGAAGAAGAAGAAGAAGAAGAAGAAGAAGAAGAAGAAGAAGAAGCGTGGCGTAGAGACTCTATTATAGAAAGTTAGATCGGTTGAACAAGAACGCGACTAATTCTGAATATAGATGTTTAGTGTTACGGCAAATTCGGTTTATCTTAAATTCCTGAAAACTCCCTATAATTTTATTAATCATGACCCCAATGCGGAGATCGTCATCTCTTTCTGAAAGACAGAAGGTTCTCAAGGGACTCTATGATAGTCGCACCTTCATGCCACAACGCTCACGAAAATAACAAACCGCATCGCAGTCTGATAACGATAAAGACGGTCGACAGAGTACCAAATACTGAGTACCAAATACTGAGTACGTATAGTAGCAACTGAGTTATGGAGCAACGGCGCCACGTCGTTGTGGTATTGAAATGGCATCCAGAAGGCTTTCAAAGGTATCCATTAAAATGAAATTAACGTCACCCTAAGTTTCACCTCCAAGTATATATGCTGTCCAGTGTCCACTCACCCATCTGTCCAATATATTATTCCACTCAGAGACATCTAGATACCATTTAGAAGGCTTTGCCTCCCCCCACACACGATTTAAAATTAAACGTTGGACAAAGGAATTTGAAAATCGAATAAACCATTTCGCTCAGAACGGTTCCTTTTCTACGTCTGACAACAATGTATCTGACTTCGTTGTAATGTTATTATTATCAGCAACATACGTTAAAAGTTAAAGACACTGGCGTGGCCACGGGCGAGGGGGGACACAGGACCGGACCCCCTATTTTGGATGGAATCAGGGCGGGTAGTTAGGATGATAGGAAGAGAATCGATAAACATGAAGGTGAACGACGTGCCAAGATCTCTTTGGAATCGCTTTTATGCTGGTAGACTTTTTTCACTCGAAACTTTATGTGCCCCCCTTCCCCTATTCCGAAACCGGAACCCTACAGCTACGCCACTATAGTTGAAGTATAAATTCCGTCTCTAACTCGTGCAAACTTCCGATCCCATCGTGTGGATCGCCGTCACATGATCATTGATCATGATCAAAATATTATACTGAAGCGTCAAGTTACGAACGTGTCGTAGATTTTTTGGACCGGCCTCTGCTGCAAATACTGTAGCTTAACCATATAGAAACATCGAAATTATTCCAAAAGCAATTATTATATAGGTCCAACTGATTTCAGTCGCTTAGAATAATTATTATTTAAGAAGATGCACGAATGAGTATTTCTATACCTGAACGATGTTTCGTCTTTTTCGTTTCGTTGATTGATTGCGCGTTACGTTGATTTTTCTGCAGATTTCAGGCGATTACCTCGCATCTGTCGAAGTTCGATTTCCAGTATAGGCCTATCGCTGGAAGACAATAAATATAAAAAGATGTAAACTTCTGATTCCAGATCAGAAGGGAAACGATTCCAAATCTGACGTTTTCCCCAAAGACTTGGTATTCTTAATATAACACAACGCGATTAACTTGACCGCCTATCGGGAAAAGTCTATTTCTTATTATAAAAAGTCTTAAAAGTAAGCTTATTTCAATTTAAAGAAATCTGGGAGATAGGGTTTTAGAGTTAGACGGAGGTGTACCGGTAAATGCCGCAAAGGTTTAAAAGTGCAAACACAAAAAACTGCTGCCAAGCCTTTCCGCTCTGAGCACGCCGGCTTCTGGCCGCCGTTGGTCATCCTGGGTCCGGCAGGGAAGCGGCCCGTCGCGGGCGGCGGCGGCCTGGGCAGCGGCACGGGTGGGCAGCCGGGCGGGGCAGTTAATCACCCGGATCGATATCAACGCGGGGTCAAGTCGGTAACATCATCTCGTACCCGGTGATCCACACTGGACGCTCTAAGGAAGAACCAGGGAGTGGGGGTGGGGTGGGGGGGGGATTTAGCCTGCGGATCAACCGACGGACAAACTTCGTCTAAACAAACGACTGCCTAACACGCAAGGCACACACACACACACAGGCTCACTCCCCCCAACAATAACAACAAAAAGCTCCGGTTGTTCTCGAAATGAACGCTTGCATACAGGTTTCTTCCGGGATATTTTTACACCCCCCCCCCCAACACCCTCAGTGCCCCCCCGAATTTGAGACCGTCACATCCAGTCTCAGCTATGGGATGACCGTTTTTCACTTGTCAGACTATTTTGGCAGGGGACCGCCAGAATTTACTGACACTCCCAAATTGATAATCCTAGAAATAACTTTGGGTTTCTTCATGCTACGAAATAAACACGGTGGCGACTATACGAGTATACGACGACGTGTGGCGTAGCCAAAGTTCCAGAATAAGAGAAGTTAGCCCCGGGGGGAAGGAGTACCACAGGCGCACCGCTTTGGGGATCCAAGCCCCCCCCCCGCCCCTCCCCCAATTCTTTGCAAGAAGTGCTCCGGTTAAGAACTACTGCTATAGAGCGGCGATTCAGGCGTTACTTTTGCTCTGTCCTGTGACTCCTGTCCAATCGTACCTGTCGTCACTCTTTCTAAAACAGAACAACGCAGTCGTGCCAAACAACAATTTCTAACTGCCAATTGTCTCGACGACGCTTTCTTAAGAAAAAGAAGATTCAATCTGCTCTTCCTACATGCACCACTTCTGTTCGCATATTAAAATGAAGACAATATATTGCCCGGTCACGCGAGAAGTCAACTAGGCAGTTACAATACTCAAGAGTGTTCTTTGTGTGTCATCCTCTAACGATGCAATCAACCGATACAAAAGTTCGAAGACCCAAAGCACGAAAAATCAACACTCCTCCCCACATCCATCTAAATCCCCTCCCTCTAAGCCCCTCTCCCCCCCCCCAAAGTGACAAACAATTCGCCCAACGCTGAAAGTTCTCGCTAGGCCTATAGATTTCCATTCTGTTACTAATTCTACGGTCAAGACTTTTTGGCAGACAGCTCACCTTAGTAAGTCGGGGCCGATGCTTCTACGCATTACAAAGTGGCGCTATAGAAGTTTAAGTTTAGATTAGCTTCGTGGTAGGTAAGCGCTGTTGTTCCTATGGTGACTCTTCATTGCAACAAAATTCTCAGAACTAATGTCGCTACAGGTCGTAACAGGACTTGACGTAACCATAAAGGGCCGACATGCTTCGACGGAATAACACGCTTGGTTACCGGATGGATGGATGAATGGATGGATGGATGGATGGATGGATGGATGGATGGATGGATGGATGGATGGATGGGTATCCCAGCGCCTACTCACCCGTAACGAAGTTACTGTTTACCGTTCTTATGACGACAGAAAAGAATTAAAAACCTATTCGCCTACTCTGAGTAACGTTTCCGAATCGTTCACCTGCAAAAACCAACTGGCATTCTTCTCTGTTCACCTTTTTGCCCATGCTCCTCCTCCCCCTCCTGCCCCTCCATCCCCCCTCGCCCCCACCTCACATCCGCTTCCTCGCCCCGTGCGTGAGATGTTTTTCTGAGGAGTCACTCGTCGGCTGCTGTTGCTTGACGTTCTGCGTGACTTCTGTCATGGGAACGTCAAAGTTCTTCAACTCGCGGAAACCGAAATTTTTACATTCATCATCACCATCATCATCATCATCATCACCAGCAGCAATAAAAACAAAACAAGCAAAGATACTTTCTACTTTACCCACGCTATAACTGAAACATACAAAGCGGCATAGACAAGCACAAGGAGACATACAAACAGGGAGAGAGACAGAGACAGAGAACGAGTGTGACTTTCATCGACCAAGTTTTTGCATAAGCATATCCAGCATCTGTTACAAAGTAGTCATCGTCATAAATTACGGTTCGTAGGTACACACACACCTCCAACACAGACATGTACAGTTACACCTGGAGTACAGCTTCACTCCGTTGCTACTTTGACTTTGATCGTGTCCCGTTATGGTACGTTTAGTTCAGGGGTGTCAAGACTTTTTGGGCGGCGGGCCAAATGACATGTTTTCCATGTCCTCGCGGGCCAAATGCATAAATGCTTGTCAATATTATATTCAAAAATCTGAGCTATCTAAAAATCTGAAGTAAACGGATGGCACGCGTGCTTGGATGGAACTCGTGCTGGATGACGAAAACATTAAAAGGCCATTCAATCATTACATTATTTACATTGATTTGATTACAACCTATTGTTGTAACTATGACAAACTGTATTCTAGTCATGCCTAACAGCCAATTTCACACATAAACTTTTAGTTAAAAAATTTTAACACGTTAATATTTTCGCGGGCCAAATAAAATCAGACCGCGGGCCAAGGTTTTGACACCACTGGCTTAGTTGGTCAAGTAATTTATTAGATTTTACTTCGTGTTTCACAGTTTTTTCGTCTACGTGGTAAAAATAAACGAATGTACAGATCACGTTATTATGAATGAATTTGATTTTAATTTTAAACTTAATTTTCCTCAACCATCTCCTCCTCCTCCTCCAACTCTCCTCCTCCTCCTCCTGCCCCTCTTCCTCCTCATCCTCCTTCGTCAATATTGTTGTCGCTGTCATCGTATCAATCGCACCGAAGGGAAATAAAAGGAATGATCTCTCTCTCTCTCTCTCCCCCCTCTCTCTCATTCTTCCGTGCCCTCCCTTCCTCAATCTTCTCCTCCTCCTCCATCTCTTCCTACCCTCTTTTTGGCCTCACCCACCCCAACGTACCCGGTGACCCGTATTTGTCGGCGGACGATTTTAACGGCGTTAGAGATTCAACTATAATTTGCTATTTTGACTTCGTCATCATCCCTCTCTCTCTCTCTCTACCTGCCTCTGTCTGTCTGTCTGTCTGTCTGTCTCTCTGTCCGTCTGCTTCCGTCCGTCTGACTAATGTTCTTTGCAGACGTGGCATTGAGATGTGATATCCGGTGATGAGGCCGAGCGTTCCGAGGCCGAGGAGCGAGGAGTGGTGGTCAAAGCAGTCGACCAATGGTCAGTTGGTCAGTCGTTGACTAACGCAGCTGTAAAAACAGGGACAACAGGGTGGGGTGGGGGTGGGAGACGACCGTCCAATGACCTTCCAGACCAAAAATCAGAGCGTTTTCTCGACATCCCCTCTTCCTCTCCCCCTCCAAAGCAACATTTTTCTCATCCGTAACCCTATTCTCCCACGCCCCCTCTCACATTGCACTCTCCCCTCTCCCCTCTCCCTCTCCATCCGCCCTCTACGAACGCTCCCTTCCTGCCAGCAGCATTGTGCAGGGGGTCATTAGTTGTTCCGCTCCACCTCCTTCTCCGCGCCGACTGACCAGTGAGTCACGGTTGTTAGGAGCGGTAGAAGGAGAGCAGAGGGTGGGAGACGGAGGAGCAGGGGGGTGGGGGTGGGTGGAGCAACTGTAGTAATCCGTCGTCATGGAAACGTCGTTGGCTTTTCCCGGGCAGGAGTCACCGCCAGGTGGCGCAAGAAATGATTCGCCGATCAAGTGCTATAGGCCCATAGCAGGGGCGTAGCGACGGGGGGATATATCGGTATATATACCCCAAAAATCAGGCTACCTTAAAGGTTTAATGCGTTTTTAAAGATTTTCAACGTTTTTAAAGATTTATACTCCCAAATCACATTATGAGGGTATCCAGTGTTTATCAACAAATTTATAAACTTCCGGTTGCTCCGCCCACTGGTGGGCAGACGCAGATTGTCTCTAATGGCGTCCTGTATAAATAAATTTGTTTTGGATCAAAGTTTGTCGCCATACGCAAGTTCTTTGCCCCAAGAAGCAAAGTTGCGTTACAGACTGAAGTTGGGATATGAATCATATGATGGTGCTAGTAAGATTTTGCCTGATCCGTACGGAATTTCTGTTGGATGGACAGAGAACCCCTGTGTGTGGCCCGACTTACAGTTCGGCGATGTTTACTGTTATTTGATCGATACGCCGGGATCATTTACAAAGGAGTTGTTGAAGGCTTACAAATCACACTCTGTCGTGTAGTACATCCTACTACTACACATGCTACTATCATTATGGTGTTATGCCGAGATTGGTAGATTATCTACAAAATTGATACAAAATTGATCCACCCATCGCTTGTTTACCTTAGCAACAGCGATTTTTTGCCCACCAGCATAGATTAGTAACATAAATTTCACGACCATAGAGAGTGTTCTGGATACTCTCATACCCCCAAATAAAATTTCTGGCTACGCCCTGGCCCATAACCATATAGGCCTACAATGCAGCTGTCAACGCTAGCTTTAATTAGATGACAAGAATTGTGTACAAACAATACACGCGCAAATTATATTCAGCTACATGATACTAGACACTACCACTAACAATGTTCACCCCCGGAGAACTATGCGAAAATGAACTTTTGTACAAACGCTTTTTACAAATATTGTTGCATACTCAATGAAAGTACTTACTTACTTATTGAATACTAATATGTAAACATTTTCTGGCCGCATTTCATTGGTCAAAACGAATAGCTGCAAAACCGGCGATTGGTCGGAACGCATCGGTTCAAAAGCATTAACATATCATATTAACATATCCAATTAAATTGAATTCTTTGCGGCAACATTTTGCCTTTCCAATACTTTTGCATTGGTTAGAAAAATGGCTACTAAATTGCTAATGTGAATTATTTAACGATTTTCGGGTTAGGGTTACGCCTAGGTTTTCTTTAATAATAATAATAATAATAATAATAATAATGATAATAATAATAATAGCAATGATGTAATTTTAATTAAGGGTTAGGGTTAATTTTTATGTGGTGCATATTGTAGTGGTAGTGTCTAGTATCATATAACTTAATATAATTTGCGCGTGTATTGTGAACAAGTGCTGAGTCACCTGCGGTCTTCTCTTTCTCGCATTTATCCATTCATTCCATTAGTCGGTGAAATGGGGGGGGGGCGCACCTCATTGCAGCCCGGTCGTCGCAAGTTGATCGGGGTTGTATGACGCCCCTTTATTTTTAGAAAAAAAGACGAACGACATTTTTTCTCAGACGCCCGTTAACGATAAGCATTTCGATTCGTTTTCGACCGGCACCCGGTGCCAATTGACCGTTTCGTCACACTGCACTCAACGACCCCGACGAAGAGGTCCATATAAAACCGCACTGCACTCCCGGTCATCATCAATACGTCGAATCCGAAGCTGTTATTAGTAGAGAAGGACCGCACTCGCTAGACGGCGCCAGCGTCGTCTTCGTATTTACTCGCTAGGGGGCGATAGACGACTAGCTTCACGGCATTACAGATAGAGGTAGTTAAGCCAGCACTCCGCGACTCTTAATTGCACTGAATATGGAAATCATAGCCGTTTTTCGTTCGTCAAATGCCACCCGTCTTTCGGAACTGCACCCGGCGCCGGCGCAAACACGCTCGAAGTGCAAGAAATATGGGGATCCGGGGGGTGGGGGGAGTGGGAGGCTTACGGCCCCCCCATCGTACTTTCATTACACACTGCACTTTATTATGGGCTTAATCCATCCGGAGTTTATGCCCCTCGGAGACATTAGGGACTATGCATTAAATTCTGCACCAAACGAGATGGATTTTGACTGCGGTGGGGTGAGATGAGAGATGAGACATCTAATGGACACACAGAGGATTACCAATCCTGTTACAAGCCACGGTTGTTCTTAGTACACTTGATTAAACAAATTCAGAGGAATACATTTTATCATTTAAACTCTTCTTAGCAGCATTATTGACCAATACTGGCAATACCGTTGAGAACATTTTACTTTCAATTACTGATAAATGTAAACTTGTTTTGTGTAATTCATTAGTAAATTTCACATCAAGGCAGCGATATTAAACTAAACGTAGGATAATAGGATGGTGAGAAAGGAATCAATCTCATGATAGGCAGATAAAGGATATCAGAATCTATCAGATATATTCAGACAGTTTCCTTATGGCAAATGGAAATACTCCAGAACCAAAGTTATCGTCAACGGATGTAACATTTTTTGTCCTGTTTTTTTATACATAGCAAACTAAAGTACACCACCAAGAATTCTGTAGATATATTCCGACATGTCACAATAACAGAGGAACTGAAACTGCACATATTTCTGGCCAAATAAATCAGAGATTCCAATTCTGTCCTTAATACGTTCAAAAGTCATTACACATCAAAAGCTGCTAATGTGATAGGCAGTCAACACAAGTTTCGTTCAGCTGCCTTTCATTTTCCAGCCTGCTGTCTCAGCAAAACGTAGATCTTTTCTTTGATCCACGCCTTATTGTGTGGCTGGTATTGGGCTGTTGATTTGTCAAACCTATAAACAAACAGACAAATCGATTAGTTATTTCCATAAAAAGCACACAGTTCAGATATAAAATGCATTTCGAGGTAGGAGACAAAAGCCGACAACAGTACAATAGATTTAAACTTATCTATCATATATTATTTTAAAATATCTGCTTCAGGCAGCTTTAGTATGCAACAAATGACTTGATTAGAATTATGCACAGGTAAAAGGGACTCACTAAGAAAATACTTTATCTATCCTACCTACTAAGGGTGAGGTCAGTAAGCATATCTGAATGTACAGTATTCAATTTTTAAAAAAGAAGAAAAATTCATTTTTAACAAAGATTGCAATCTACAGTAGAACCTCGTTATATTGAACCTCAAGAGACCGTGATAAATGCTTCGAAATATCCGAGGTTCGTTATATCCGATCCCTGTATCATTAGCACTGCTTTGGCGGGACCGGTGCTCAAACTTCGATATAAGCGGGATTCAGTATAAGCGAGTTCGATACAACGAAGTTCTACTGTAACAACATAAAATGCGGGGAGCCATACAGAAAAATCTAGAAAATGAGACTATAGTAAGCACCCAGTTGCGCCGAAAGAAATGTAAAACAGAGAGAAACCATAATAATCATTTGAAGTATGAACTGAATTGAATAAATTCGCAACTGAGGCAAACGCAAGCTGCAATATGGTAGTAATTAGCGAGAAATTTGAGGTAAACACAAGAGAATTATAAAACCGGGTCAAATCACGACACGGTTTGCAACCAATCACAAGCGTTGCTATAATTATATGCATCACTGGGTTTGAAAAATTTTCTCTGGTTCACGTCGGCGTCGTATTATTAATGTGCGACAGGAAACACTTTGCACTAACTTACACCAGACAACTCAGGTCAGCCAACTGATCAATGAAATCAAATAGCTGGCTGATGTCGTAAGTGATCGACGGAGAATTTGGATTCATTTTCTTCAAATATTCTTCATATATCTTGCATGTCCCTAAACGATCACACAGACAACAGTCAACATTACTCAATTTGCGAAAACTTCATACTAAAAAAATCCATCGTACTCTATTAATTATGACTATTTGAGATTTGATGTCTACAATGCAAAAAATAGGGCTATACAAATAAGTGTTGTCAAATCAAAGTTTGCCTCTCATTCACTGAAAATTTTAAGTTTTACACAAAATTTATGCTTAACATAATGCACTAACAATAAAATTTCATTATTACTTTCAATCAAGTTCAGCACAATGATTAATATTAATCAAATGATAAAACTGGGCATGAGAGTCTAAGAAAAAGCATAGGTACCCTCCAGACATTCGTTAACCGATTCATAATCTGAGTAAGTCCTTCCTTCTGGTTTTTTTCCAGGCTGAACGAGCAGAATAGTGTGGGCCTAAAGACAAAAGACTAATATATGAACACCCATTTCGCACAACACCGACAATGCTTCAGCCTCAAATCTTCTACATTTCACAGCAAACATTCGTGAGATTCTCATCTTTAAACGAGACTTACAATGTAATATCTGACAAATGGAGGCAAAATTTCCATCAAGACGCATCAGAAGTTACTGGAACACATGGAAAAGTGTACGTACCTCGGCACCATCGTATCAGAAGACTGCTCTCTAGAGGAGGGAATAAATGTAAAACTGACAAAAGGAAGGGCTGCCATCAGAAAAATTAAAAACATGTGGATAGATTCAGCATTAGAACAAAGAAGAGAATATCAGCATTAGTACAAAGAAGAGAGTAATAGAAAGCTGGCCTTTGAAGAAAAAAATACAGAAAAGAAGCATTCAATTTGTACACATTGCGTACCACGCAATGCATACGTTGGAGACAGAGGAAAACCAATGAAGGGTTTGCAACTGTCAGATACAGAAAGATGGTTTGTCAACACGTGCAAAAGAAGGAAGCTGCAATATTTTGGGCACGTACATTGGAACAGCGACACTAAGGTCAACGCTGGAGAGGACAATCACGCAAGAAATGATGCCGGGAGCAAGACAAAGAGGTCGACCAAAGAGACGGTCAGTGACGGTTCCAAGAACTATTGCTGGAGGGGAGGCAATGAATTTCTAGGAAGATCCCGCCAATTATCAAAGGAATTAAATGTAAACGGTTTAGAAGAAATCTGTAGATTTGTTTTATAAAATATAATGTTCAGAATTGACAATGCACAAAAGCCATTTTAGTCTGGTTGTACAAAGTCATTGTGCAAAATCAAGTTTTCTATTGCTGGAAGCGAACTTGTCAATGTTATCTATGAATATGCCCATATCCTTGTGGATATACATCTAGGTTAATCCGTTTAGACGATCATCTTCCATTGAAGACTCGTTTTGGTGGGCAGGTGGGGGGATGCATCCCCAGTCATCCCCAACGTGGAACCTCCCCTGGAGACGATGGACGGATGACGTGGAAGTGGACAGGACTGCAAATATCAGCAGCAGTAAAGAAGACACAAGATCGGCATTTCTGGAGAAAAGAAATTCATGCTATCATCTCAACTTCAGTTCATGAAGGTACAAGGAGAAGATGATGATGATGTGAAATGGCGCTATAGAAGCCGAAGAGTGGACTGGAGCAGTGAAACTTCACAGACTAAAGTTATCGATCATTCATACAGTTCATTTAACATAGAAAACCGCAAGCATAGGCAAAAACAAACGAATTAAAGAAAGTAATAATCAGCAATTAACACTAATTAACTAAATAATCTTACAAACCATTTTTTCATGAATTTCCAACACGCTTCCGCCGCAACAGTTCTTGTTTAGGTTCTTTAAGCAAGTAAGCAAGAAAGTATAGCGTTTAATTTTAAATTGGATTTAATAAAATTGCGAACTGTCATGCATATTTTACAGAATTTATTTGCCGTCCTTTTATTTATTGGAATCTTCTTGATTGTTCGTCAGTAGTCTCATGTATTTAACGATCGGTAATAATGTTTATTAATGGCTTGACTGCAAATAGCTCGTGAATAAGCTGGTGCACTACGCCAAGTTTCGAACAACGCTGTAGAAAGTCGTTTTACTTACTTACTTAACATGATTTTAGTGGTCCTCAATGACAAAGTTTACCAAACAATTTTGGAACCGCGGCCCACTTCGGTGGTTTTGTAACGTGTCACAACCCTAATCGTAGCATCAAACATCAATCATCTCTAAAAATTTGCAATCTTTGATGTAATTATAGGGGGAGGGGTAAGTGAAAGTTGACAGTTGTTGACAAGGGGAAGGGGGTCAAAAATTGCCCAAAAATTGTTGACATAATTAATGGACAGCCCCTAAGGACATTAAATAAAATGTATGCTTACACTTTTTCAATTTCATCGTTAGTCACTTCACTGAAGAAAGCAAGCAACTTTCAAATAAATGAAAACATCTTATATTAACACATGAAAACTGACAATAAAGACATGCTATCGCTCAGCTTTTTAAAATCAGTACATCATGGCCAATTGATGCCCTGTCTCAGAAACCTTGAGATGGTGAATTAATGAGCTAAAAACAACGCAACAAGGCTTGCATGAGAAATGCCAACAATAGCTTAACACAATGATTTAATATCTTGAAGAATAAAACATGGGATTACAGCAGAAGTCACATCAATATAAAATAATCAGACATAATTCGTGCCAGCTCTGTTCAAATACTGTGTGAATTTAACAATCTTCACAAACAGAAGAAAAACCAAATCTCCTTGATTCACTCAGCTCTGAGAGGTCCATGGTTCAAATACAGCGAATTAAAAAAAACACAACAAGGCCCTCAGCAATTACATCGTTTCATGTTTTTTTACGCCATCTTCTACCGTTTTCCAGGTGTATCTACTGGGAAATCTGTCCTTTAAACTGGTCTAAGATGTAGTTTGGAATGACAGCTTCGATCATCTGTTAAAACAAATTGCACCCAGAATAAAACCACTTTTTAAAGAAATTTTAATAAATGTCTCTACCGTATGATTTCATCTTGGGAGGGACACACATCTATGAATGATGCATGCCCACAACATAAACCAATAGAATGACCCCCACACAGCACAAATCCTAATGAACCACTCTAAACTCTGTCATTATGACCCTGCACATGTTTATCTTCTATGCTTGTATTACTTTACAATACAGTACAAGGTCAAGACAACATACATGATCCTCTAAAACATTATCTGGAATTCCCAAAGCAATTTAGAAGAGACTTATTAATGTTGATCCAGTTTACAAACTGTGTATGCAATGCACATAAATGTTGTCTCTGAAATAAATTGTAAATAAAAAATACTGTAAAAATAAAATTCTGCAACAACATATTCTCTACTGTAACCAACGGCTTTTTAAAGATGAACATTAGATGTCTATCTTCTTTAGAATGGGTCCCATAGATACTGCAAAGATCATGAAACTACATGTTTATATAGAAGTTCTAGCCAGTGTTTTCTTCAGGCCCCAGGCCGTTGGGGGGCAAATTGACCTGGCCAGAGGGAAAGAGACACAGTTCAATGCCAAACTTTGTTTCAGTGCTGGGATTTTGGAGGGGATTTTTGTGGTTTCTGTGGGTGGGGGGGGGAGGTGGAGGAGTCCCCTATCAGGCCTGCATAAAACACTGGTTCAAGCTGACAGTACTTTAACCCCTTAACCGGGCGCAACGGCTCAGAGCCATCCAGTTTACATTGAGTTACAGATTTATTCCACAGTTAAGGGGTTAAGATCAACAGCTAGTATACTTGCCTTACGACTAAGACCGCTGTAGTGGACGTACTGGTCCAGGAAAACCAAGATGGTGATTACGTCTGGCGAGACATCGGCAATGCTGACAAAAAAAAAAACCAAACACAACTTCAAAAACTGCGAGAGTAAATTTCAAAGGCAAGACAACGCCACGATACTATAGCAAGCAGCATCGAATCAGAACAGAAATACACACAAAGCTCGTCTCTGTAGGAGCAAATTACCGGTAGACAAAGCAAAGCCGTCTTACTTCTGAACGCCTGCGACAAGTGACCGGAGGTGCTGTCCGAGAAGAGCAAGGAAGTCTCTCGTACACTCCGAGTGGAACTGCTTCAACAGCGTCACCGTCCCCACCACGAACGGAGTGCCGTCCACGGGGTCGCCAGGTTTTCGAGCCAACATCTCACCTTTGTTCAGAAAGATGTACAGTATCATACCTGTACATAGCCTTGCTATGCGTATTGCGCTATGTGAAATTGAAATATGAAAATGAAGTGCTCGTGAATAAGCTGGTGCAGCGCATGCGCCAAGCTTTCGGGCAGTGCTATAGAAATTTCGTGTTTACTTACTTACTTACTTATGCAAATAACAGGCTTGTGCACACACACACACACATGCACACACCAGCTTAAAAACAGTAAACCAAGATTTTAAACATCTATGGTTGAGATGGAAGTTCATCTCTCACCGACAGCTTTTGTATAGACGAGTTTCTGTAGCTGCGTCTGGACAAACAAGAAGATGAGCAGACTGTAATACGGCATGTTCTTGGTTGCAACATATATCTGCAAAAGACAAATTGCGACAGGAAGTCACGTACATGAAATGAAATTATCTCTGTCGATCTATATCCGACTCTGTCGGAAAATTTAAACAGTAATCAAAGAAAACCGATCCTGAAACGAAAACACGTCCATGGTTTGAAATCGCCCTCAACGTTATCAGATTCGTGCAAAACCTCTGAGGGAGGGTGGTACGGGTGCGGGGGGGGAGGGGAAAGTAGGTAGTATGAGGATGAACAAAAGAAGTCCAAAGCACTGAGAGCTTGACAAGATGTGCCCACCCTCCCACACCCCCACCCCATTCCGGAATCCGTAATACTACTGTAATAGGGAACAGACATATCAATCTGTGAATCTTACGGAAACCGCTATTTCTGAAGTGTCCCGATCACGTGACCTACCTTTGCCAGCGGATTGGAAATTCCAGCAGATTCCAGGTACGACGTCAGCTCGAACATGAGGGGGTTTTCTTCCTTGGGGTAAGGAAGCGACGGGTCTTGGTAGTGTCGCTCGATGTCGGCAAGAAGTGCGCTGAAAAAGTTGCCGAAACGAAATGCAGAAGCAAAAGAACCAAAACTGCCATCCATCGTAAACCACACCAAACCTGAATTAAATGAAATTCTGCAACTCTATGCAATAGATAAGTAAAGTGCATTGAGATTCTCAACCAGGGTTATTTCTAGGATTGTGAATTTGGGGGTGCCGGGAAAATTTGGGGGGTGGGGTGTCATTTGGGGGTCTCTGCTGAAAAAGTCTGACAAGCAAAAAGTCATCCATGACTCAGATTGGGAGGAGGTGTTGGTCTCAAATTGTGGCGTGTTGGGGGAGAGAAGTGTTAGGGGGGGTGTAAAAATATCCCTGTTCTCAACATTGAAAGTGACGCATGCCTACTCGTTGGCCGTCTGGAGTGCGCCGATCAAGAACTTTGAATCGAACTTGCACGAAGAGTGAAGCTGGTGGCCAATATGTCGCCGTAGCAACTGCATCTGACCGATCTGAAATCACAGCGAGAGTGGCAAATGAAAAACCAAAACTAAAATGGCACGTGACGTCATTCCAGCACAAAACATACAGGATGGTGCAAAAAAACCCCACCCGGACTAGTCACATTTAGGTTTGCATTTAATGTAGTCCGGGTTTTTTGTGCCAATATGTAAAAGAAACATTCAAAATTATTAGAATTATAAGGAATTATAAGAGAATACAGTCCTTACATTCACCGATAATGACATTGCCTTCACATTGATAAATACAATCCCGTTACAAAAAAAATCACCTTCAAAATCACATCTAGAAACGGTGGCCAGAGTTTGGAGGCCTTTGTCAGAACAGGTGTATAAACTTTCTGCGGTTGACCTACAATGAAAAGCATTAAATGACTCTGTACTGTCAATTACTAATGGCCCTCTAAGCAGTACATGATATTGCACAAAATACAGCCATAACAGGATCCAAGATATGCAAATTTATCTGGGAAGGTTCTAATGCAGGCAATAACAAATTCGGCTTATAATCCTTTATCGTATTGAGAATAAGGGAATATGGAAAAACTATCAAAATAACGAGGAAGAAATACTAAAATTTATAAACATAAGCATCTTGATTTTAAAAATTCTTACTAGAAGCCTAAAAGCTGGCCTTATTCTCATAAGCCACTTAGGGGTAGATGGGTAAAAGGCTTAGCTACGGAAAATGACTTATAATATAATACTACAAATAATTCAGACAGATGAAAGTTCAATTCTGAGTCCAAAAGGGGTTGTCATCTCTAAATAAAATGTCTAAATTTGACACACATGGTTGAAAACATTTTCTTTTGTGAAAAAAGAAGATTCTTATAAAAAAATTAGAGGGACAGTGAAAGTCTATTTCAAAATGTATCTCCAAAATACTAACTGGGAGCCCCTGACAGTGGACTGAGGTCTTTCATCAGCTTTGATAATGCCTCGTCCCATGACTTGTCTTTCTTAATCATCTTGTCCAAACTGCCGATGAAATTCTGAAACTCCTGTACGATCATAAAGCAGAGAAGTCGATCCAATCCCGAAAGGCCCCACGATCCAACTGCACGCTGAAATAGATCACGCTCACGATCATTGCAACACGCAGAAAACAAAGTGCTAGCCTGACAGATGCAAAATTCAAAATGAATCTTACAGTAAATTCTTACAAAATATTGCTGAAACTGAATAATTAATCAGAGAGGGAAAAAAATTCATGAAAATAGAACCTTATTCAAAGCCAAAACATAGATTGCGCTTACTTCAAGCTTTTCCAGGACTTTAATTGTCACAACCTCTTGCTTTGTGCGCGAATCATACCAAGTGCTCATCTGATCAACGTATGTTGTCTGACTACAACATACAGTCATACATGTATGAACAGTAATCATAAATCAATGCACGATTCATGTCCAGTGCGCCGTACGATTTTCTACGTAATTCGTGAAAATACATTATTCACAAAAATGTTTTAACTGCCAAGTAAGTTACCAAGCAATGGATCTCTAATCGCTCAAAGACCAAACCAGGCAAGTCAACATGTCGTGCACAACGTAAGTCCACAAATCTATGGACTCATTTACGCTAGTTTGAAACTTGAAACAAACTAAAATCCATCTCTATGCAGCAGTTACAGCAGGAGCGCTTCTGAGTGATTCTTCACAAGAGGCGCTATAAAAATATTCTGTTACACTACATTACGATTACATCCACTGCCGGGTATCTAAAATGGCGTAAAATTCACAAGTTATACGCCCGAGTGCTGCAGATTACGATGATCATACACTTCGGTAATATTATGGCTTCGTAAAAAGGAAATAGCGATGTAGTAAAATCAACATTTATTCTGAAAGTTAACCAACCGAGGATCGGTGATTCGAATAATTTCTCTTGCCAATCGACCAATGAAGTTGACCGAACCGTCCGTTGGCGCAAACCGTGGAACTGGAATGGCAGTCGACTGGTAGACACTCTGCCAATCCTGGATCTAACGGCAGACAGAGGCAAGAACTCGGTTCAAGCTCACATGATGCAAATCTCACGAACCAGACCATTTAACACTATGGTTAGCAACAGTAAAATGGCAATTAACCTCTTAACCGTGTATTTAACTGTAACTCAATGTAAAATGGACGGATATATCTGGGGTTCCCAGTTAAGGGGTTAAGATAGAACATCTCCAAAAGCTGGCTGAATCAATCCGGCATTAATTTCTTACTTCAAGACACGAGAAGCAAACAAAATCAGCGGGAAACCACCATATTTTCTGGGTCGGGGAACCAGATTGGCTTTGAAAATTAAAAATGCAAACAAAGCACATTTTTTTCTTTAAATTTGCAAAATGATAGAAGTTTCGAGCTCACTTTGTTTCGAAGAAAACTGTTGCACTCCTGTTCAACATTGTAGTTGACAATGCGAAGCATCTCTCCCTGCCAGATCTTCAAGCCGTATATGTCAACATAATCCTGAATGTACTCAAACGACCTTCGGAATCCATCCATAATTGCACCGAGGGACTCCAGTTTCGGGACGAGCTCACTGACCTTGAGAAAAAGTATTCAAATAAACCCGTAAAATGAGTGCCACGTCGAATGCAATGACTGGAGCAGAAGCCTCAAATGAAAATGAAATATCTTTTGACAGTAACTGTAAAAAGATACTGTCCACTGTTTAAACTCCTAGGAAAGTTCCATTTTCTAAACATAGATACATTTCATCTATGAATATTCTCGAATTACTGCCATTTCTAATCGATAACAGTGCCAAATTATATCAAAGCCATTCGGAAAATTGTGGAGAAATTATGTGGAGAAATTATGTGGAGAAAAAAATGATGGAGAAAGAAATAAAGACGTCATTGGCGTCAATAAAGATGTCATGTCATGTCATGTCATTCAATAGCAATGCCAAAGTGTCTCATTGCCAACTGATAACAATTGCCCAGATAAAATCGATGCCAATTCATATAAATGTCACTGATATCAATGGTCCCATTGGCAACAACAGGTACTGATAATAATCAAACATATCAGCATTGATATCTAGGTAGGTATTAATGGACATTGATATCAATACCAATTGATATCAATATCAATTGAAAGTTTCAATATGAAAGCGGTATAAGCAACATAAGCTCACAAAACTTTTACCATAAAAATATTGCACCTCAGGATTTTTGTAAGCTGTACATTTTTTGTACACCATCGATGGCTTACCTTTGCCTTTGAATTGAAGATGAGGTTAAGATGAAGTGCGCTTGCAACCTGCTTCACAAGTTCCTTCCTTATTCCATCCTCTAGCAGCTGCTTTGGATCAACCTTGCGACCAAATTAACAGTTTGAATCAGAAGATTGAAAAAAGATACCTACAACAACTGATATGAGAAAATTAATGCATGCAAAACGTTCAAATATCTCTAGCAGACAGTCAATCCATCATAAACAGCAGATACAATATGAATTCAGGAGTTCACAAGCCATCGTTTATCTGAGTTTTCGTGAATACAATATTTCACCTTTATTATTCCAACCAACGTTGTTTTCATCATCAACATTCCATCGGTCAAAACGGAAATGGAGTGAGTCAACCTGGCCACCTGGTGATCACAAACATTACTAAAGTTTTAATACATTAACAATATAGAGTTCTTCAGATTCCCAAACAAGAAATCAAACGCTATATTTTGCTACATTAACATAAAATTGCCATATTTCATATATAACAAACTCATATCTAAAAATTACATTACTTATTATTATACTGTATTATTATTAATAATATAATATTGTTATTATATATTTACAGGGTGGCACAAAAAAACCGGACTATGTCAAATGCAAATCTAAACGTGACTAGTCCGGTTTTTTTTGTGACACCCTGTATATATAATATATTATTATTATTTATATTACTATTCTGCATTAGAATTTTGGTTTTAAGTGTGGAAAATTCATGTCTAGAACAATGCTCACACTGACAGTACAACATGCCATACAGTAACAAAAGTAGTCACACAAAAGACTAGGATATGCTGTGCTATGCTACTATGCTAAGACAGGATGTCCAGTGATAGGGTGCTTAAGCGTCTTTCTCACTTCGTATCTCTCGTCCAGCTGTGCGTATTCTCGCATCTTGTCTTTCTCGAGCCGCGTTGGGACTTCTTTGATCTGCGACGTCTGCAGCTCGATGATGCGAGCGAGAAGTGAAAACATCGTCTCGGGAATGACCTGACCGTGGCAAACAAACAATTCCACAATCAGAAACAACTCAATAATTATTATTTCAAACAGTCAGTCCCAGGGCAAACACTTCTCCTTATCGACATGCAGTAATGAATAATTAATTCTTCAGAAGAGGCGCTATACAAATACTCTGTTACGGTACGTTACACATGATAACCTTCTAATACAATTTCTCTGTCAACTTCAATCTTTCAATCAACCGAAATAAAATTAAATGCTTCATTTACTTCATCATGCCATTGCAAGTTATGCAAAATTAACCCCTTAACTGGGGACTCTGGATATATCCGTTCATTTTACATTGAGTTACAGTTAAATACCCAGTTAAGGGGTTAAAGACACAAAGCAGGCAACAAAGGCTACTTCACTAATAATAATAAATTGCAAGAAAAATTATAAAATTTATCAAAACTGAAACAACCGAGCCTTCCTGATACGACAAAATGCATGACTAAGAACGGAATGTCTGCTCGGTTCTTTTACCTGAAGAACTTTACGTACGTAGGTGACAAGTTCGTTCGAATAATACTGCGATACGCTGATGAGGTCCGGGCTGTTCGCTTGGTTAATACGTAGCAATGGCAAGTCAAGAGCAGAAGCCAACTGCAAACAAAGAACACATTCAGAACTAAACAACAACAACAACAACCACTGCAACAACAACAACCATTTGCAACAACTGCTCCAATGATGAAATCCCTCACTTAAAACTAAAACGGACATAGAATAATTTTTTTAAAATAATTCAAATATGAAATAACAGTTGCAAAAATCAACAAAACCGAAATAACTTTCATTTCAACATTTTTTAAACGTTGCAAATCAATAAATGACAAATAAAATCCAACAAAATGTAAAAATCAAAAATAATAATTATATATGTAATGTAATGTAACACGTTAAATAATTATATATAATCAAAGAGCAACAACATTTACCTTCAGAAATGTAGCCCTGAGCTTAATAACCAGAGATGGATCTTTTTTGATTCCATGCTGCATGTGAGGCGTGTAACTGAAATTGTAAGAGAATTAAAATACACTCGCGTAACTGACGTAAAAGGCTACGCCGTAATAAACAGAACCGAACCGCTCGCCGTAACCGCGCTGTCTCGTACCTGTCGATGAGTTCCCAGGCGTAGGAAAGGTCGGCGACAATCTGCATGTTTATGAGGATCTCCTCTCGAATGTTTATTATACGAAGCATCTGGTGAAGATACTTGCGAGTGTCTGCAAGGAACTGTTTTACTTGAAGGTTTGTTTCGAGTTGGTGAAACTCTTGCACCTATAGAAAATAAATATCCCCCCGTCAATATCCATTTTAAGTGCATTTATATGGCGCCTTTGCAAGTAGGTTCAGCTGCAGCATCAGCTGCAGCTGAACCTACTTGCAAAGGCGCCATATAAATGCACTTAATAAGGCGGTAAATATATTACATTTTAACCGGAAATCATTTTATTTACTAATACATTAGCCAGTAACAAGGTCATGAGTAACCTCGGCTGGTGCCCTAGGCATTATGATAGCGGCGCTATAGAAGTTCACTGATTGATTGATTAGCATTTTAATATGCATACAGTCATGAACTTGCTATGAAATACAACATTGCAGTTTACATAGCAATATTATTGGAAAATTTACCACCTGTATGAGCAAGCAGCCAAACATGAAAACTTGAAAATTATTTTATTTTTCCGCCATTCCCTTTACTTGCAATCAATCTCTCTGGTTGTATTAGCATAAGCAAGACACCGCTAAGTTTTAGGAAACAATGCAGTGACGTGACCTCTTCGAGGGCCTGGATAAGTTGGACAATTTTCCTTCCAGCGGCCGTCGAGTCGTCGTGATTCAAGGAGGAAATCTGCTTTCCCATTTCGGAAAACCATGCCATAAGATTCTCTACAATACAATTAACACCAATTTACCCGAGTCTTTGAAAAAGGAGTCGAACGTTAACCCCCTTACCGACCATTACTCATACGTACGTCAATTCTACATCACGTTACAAATAAATGGCAAGTGAAGGGGTTAAACAACCAAAATGCAAACCAGAAGCAATGAAGAGACAGACATCATGGGACTAACTTTACAAACTGCCTAAATCAGCCTAAAATTAAGACTAAATGACATCATCATTGTGTCAGTCCCATCTCATCATTCACCTGTACACAGTTTCAAACAATGCCAATTAAAGCCACGACCAAAATTATGACAGAACTGACCATTTTTATCAACCCTTGTCAGCGGTTTTGTGCCAGAAAAGACCTCGCTCAGTTCAGTCATGTGGTCTTCACCCTCCTTTTTGTTTTCCTCCCACTTGATCTTCTTTTCGTCCAGCATCTTCTTAAACATCTAAAATAACGCCCACAAATATAAGAAATAGATGCAATCCATCCAAAATTTCACCAGAGTCTAGTACTAAAATATGCTTAATTTAATTAGAATAATTTTTACAATTACAACCGGTATACTAAATTATATGAGCGAGAATATGTAACATTACACTACATACATAAAAGTTCTGCATATATGGAACATTACACTACATACATAAAAGTTCTACATATAAGACCCTGAACATAAAATGTTTTAAAGGAAGTAGGTTGCCCTGAAATTAAAGAAAATATCCATATGGCCGATGGCTGTGTTAATAGTTAATATTAACTCTTTGGCCTCGAAAGGCCGATATTTTGGCTTCACAACATATTGGTTATGCAGACTGCCTGGATGAAGGGGTTAATAG
Organism: Metaphire vulgaris; assembly: GCA_018105865.1. NCBI lineage: Eukaryota > Metazoa > Annelida > Clitellata > Crassiclitellata > Megascolecidae > Metaphire > Metaphire vulgaris. The sequence goes on from CM030853.1 coordinate 1,304,237, forward strand.
GTTGTGCGTGTACCTCTTTCAACTTGTATTCGTACTGAGCTGTGTTCAGCATAAGTCGAAATAAGGTTTCCGGGTTGTAGCTGCTGTCCTGAATTACTTGATCCCTCAACTGGCGACAGCGTTTGTTAGATTCTGCCGCTGGTTTTAAAAAGCAGCGTTCATCATTGGTTTAATAACAGGAGACAAAAACAAGCGTCAATATACAGTAGTTCATAGTGCACTGCATTATCAGTCAATCAGTCAGCCAGTCAGTCAGTCAGTCAGTCAGTCAGTCAGCCAGTCAGTCAATCATTCAATCAATCAAATTCAATGTGAACAATGAAATAAAGAGACTTTCAACCTAATGTGATGAAACAACAAGCATGATGCAATATTAAATGATTGTGATGTCTGTAAAGTATGTATTGCACACATACTCACACAAAAGTCAAATCATTTGGTAAGATAAGCAAGTCTACATGGAAACACAAACAAAAGAGAGAGAGAGAGAGAGAGAGAGAGATTGAGAGAGAGAGAGAGAGAGAGAGAGAGAGAGAGAGAGAGAGAGAGAGAGAGAGAGAGAGAGAGAGAGAGAGAGAGAGAGAGAGAGAGAGAGAGAGAGAGAGAGAGGCCCAACCTGGTTCGAGCAGCGCAGAATGAAGCATCAGCCATCGCAGCGTGACATTGCTGTCGCGCATGACGGTCATCAGCCGCGGGATGTTGTCAAGTATGAACTCTTCGCGCAGCATTCCTTCCTTCAGGTAGTTCTGTAGCGCCGGGAGCAGCAGGCCAATTCTCTTCCCGTAGGAATTCGACTGAAAGACAACGGAATCGATTTCAACAAACACAGACAAATTCTGACATTACACATACACATTTTAAAAACACAATTTTAGGAATTTATCAACAGTAAAAGCAAACACATCGATCAATCGGAGTCAGATATTTTCCTTACACCAGTGCTTCCCAAATTGTGTGCCGCGGCACACAACTGTGCTGCAGCAACAGTAGAATTGTGCCGTGGCAAAATGTTGACAGATAGTAAAGTAATAATGGTGCTGTATTAATTGTTAATTGTAAGGTGAATTATATCTCCTTAGTGAAGTTAAGCATGGAATAGGAATACAGATTGCAAAGAAATATGTACTTATGAAGAACGATAGTAAATATTTTACTGTAAACTTGACTTGTGTATGATATATAGTACTAGCGCTTTTGACTTTCGTACTTTTAACTATGCTACAGCGCTATGTAAATTGTCCAATTAACATAACATAACATAGTAGGCCTATGCAAATGCATCATGTAAAAATTAAATGTGTGCATTTCGGTCGCAGTGTGCCGTTGACTGTACGTTTCTTGGATGGTGTACCGTGGCTGGAAAAAGTTTGGAAAGCATGGTTTTTTATGGAATACAGACAAATATCCGCATAGAAGTGCAGAATCATCTACATATCCTTGGTAGATGGAAGGCACTGAAATATCTATGGAAAAATCACTGTATATACCCGTACCAGTTGCTTAACGTTGGCTGACTCTATGGTGTTGTTCAGAGCTGTAGAGGCGGCCTTGTAAGGCTGCCATGTGTTGACGAGATTCACTGTCAAACCCATATAAATGCTGATCACCTAAATCAACAAAATATGGAATAATAACTGGATTGTATTAACAATAAACAGTTACACTGTACGCATATAGAAGTAACTGATCGAGTCCTGAGTAAATCTTCAGATGAAGCGTTGCACGTATTCTGTTACGTTACACCACATTACAACATAAACCATTACTCAGAAAAAACAAGAAGCGAGTGAATAAATTAAATTAAGCAAGAATTCATTAACGTGACAATGAATCTTCATACAAATTTCAAAATGAAACAGCAGTTAGATATAACATTGATATAGCACCCTGATAACAAATAATACTGAACTATCCGCATAAAGCACCACACAGACAATACTAATTTCGGGGGACGTGTGAGCGCCCGGGAATAACACCCAGGTCGATGGCAGACCAGTCCTGCCCCCCCAACCAACCGAGCCAGCGAGACACACCGAGCACGAAAGGCAAAACACCTCTAACTTCAAGCATGGCTTCAAATCAGACAACTCCGAACACACAAAAACCTTTTCAGGGCTCATCCGTACAGTACATGTATGCAAAAAAACACCGTACATATGCAAATCCTAAATCCAACCCCCACCCCCACCCCATCCCGTCAGTGCATATGTACTATATGGATGGCTCCTTACCCAGTTATCGGGGAAGTGTTTGTCGACAATTTCGCGCATGATCGCCTGTTGGTTCTGAAGCAGGTCCGGAAGGAAGTACAGGACGACGTAGAGCATGCTGGCCTGCGTTGCAAGAGCCGTGCTGCGTTGCTCTGGCAACGGATACGCCACGATCTGGTTGTAGAGATCGTCCGATCTCAGACGACCAACGATCATGCTCACAAACGTCTTGTTGATCGGCACTCGACTGAAACATTTAATGCCAACATATACGTCAACATCACAAAGTCAGCGCCAACATATGTTTAACCCTTTTCCTGTTTGCCCCGAGAATACTCATCCATTTTACATTACGTTACAAATAGATGAATGGTAAAAGGGTTAAAGTAAGTTCTAAAAAATGTCTGGTTAGGAAGTTATACAATCTTTCGGTGCAAAAAGAAAATTGACAAAAAAACACAAGAAAGCAACAACTCAAATTCTTTGGACTCATAATAAAAATGAGGATAGACTGGAAATCTGGTAATAACAGGAAAAATGAGGGACAAACAGCAAGATATGCGGATTTTAAAAAACACAGATATATGCTAAGAAACAGCAATCAAAGACAACAATGAACTGATAATAAGAACAACCAGAAACAGAGTGGAGTGGAAATCTATGGCTGTTGACGTAGCAATGAAAAAAATACGAAACAACCAAGTACTGAAAGTGCTGTCTTACCAATACACAGCTCAGAACACAATCAATTCAACAAAAATTCAACCTACCTGAAGAAATTCTCCGGGTAATTCGGAGGTCTTTTAGCCGAAGGCGCGGTCGAAAATCCGGTACTCCGCAGCAACTTGCAAACATCGTCAATATTAGAATCAGCCGAAGCTCGGGCAGCGCTAAAATCAACCCACAATCACTTAACAATCAACGTAATCAATTAACTCTAGAGTGCCTACACACATACACACACACACACACACAAACATACACACACAATGACAGAACAAATGCAGACCACAAAGAAACCAGTTTGCGATATAAATTTTGGAAGACAATTTTGAAAACAATGTACCACCAAAGAAGACATAATCTGATTGACTGGGAGACTGCTCCAGGTAACAGGGAAGGCCTACCTGTATCTGTAGTACGATACAAGGATCCTCTCTCTCACTGGACCCTCGATCCTAAGATCCATAACGATCAGCATCACGCCGTACAGAAACAGCATCTCAGTCTGCAAAGCAAAGATTACGTCTTACAAAAGTGAGATCCGTTGTTGTAATGTTATCGCTAAATGTAATGTTATCGCTAAATGTTATCGCTAAATGTTATCGCTAAATTAAATGACTCTTCCAGCCTAAAACTGACAAGCGGACTTCTCTCGGCAAAGAAGCAAACTCTCAGTTGCAGTTGTAGTTCAGTAAGTAGTCGCCAAAGGAAAGAGTGGAGGAACAAAGGAAAGAGAGAGATAGACAGACAGACAGACAGAGACATAGAGAGAGACAGAGAGACAGAGAGAGAGAGACAGAGAGAGACAGACAGAAGGGGGAAGAGACTTAGGAAGTACTTACCAACAGCTGTTTTCCATCATCGTTATGAAGAACTGATTCAAGGGTTTGCTGGATGAATACTCCCTCTTCCAGATCCTCAAGAAATCTGCGGCCAGGTAAAACAAAACCGTGCCTGCTCATTAAATGCTATTACAAATTACAAACAAATTCATTAACATGCCAATATTGTGTTTGCAGCAAATGTAATTCTGATCTCTGTTTCAACAGTTTCAGCCTAATGCATCTAAGTACTAAAAAAACAGTCCAACTAATCCTGTAGAAAACCATTGCAGGAATGAATATGAAAGCTATTAACCCTTCGACTTTGGTGATCAATTTTATGGGGTCAAAAGGTCAACAAATAAATTAACTCACCTATTGAGGTCTGAGACGTATTTGTGGATACTTTCAAAAGCCTGATAAAAGCGAGTCAAAATTTCCAAATGATTTTCTTTAAATTCCTCATCAAGATCTTCCAAACCCTGGATAGAGATAAATAATAATAATAATATGAATCAAAAGTGCAAACTACATTATTAAAAATCATAAAACATAAATGAAACATCTGCAATAAAAACATAGCATGCTTACTTTAAAATACCGAAAACCCATTGAGAAACAGACCTGTATAACAGCAGGATAGGATAACGTACCGGTTTTGACACGATGCGATTTTCACACAGCTCCGAACTGTTGAAGTAGCTAAAATCGAACAGCAGGTCGGAGTATTTTGCATATTCCGGCCTTCCGTTCTCGGCCTTGAACACCTGAGGAATGAAATCCGAGAGACGAAGCAGCTCAGCTATGATGGCGTTGCCGCGGGAGACGAGACGCAGGATCGTCTGGCCACAGAGATTGTTTTCAGCCAGAAAATCAACCATTTTTAAAAATGAACACTCCCTGCAAGATGAAGACTCAGTCCTGCAAAAGAACCCAACAACCAAGCTCAACTAGCAACAAAACACAGAAATCTAGACATGGACTAGACTTATAATACAGAATATTGCAACTTATGTCCAACTTTAGAAAGAAAAGGAAAGATATCTACAGTATAATAATTTTAATGATCATGCTTATTCAGAAAACAGAAAAACGACAGATATAGATAGAAGTGATACATAGTGTAGCCAAATGTTGCATCGAAGATGTCTAAAGAACAGAACAGATAAATTGGAATGGAGGAGTGGAAAGCAAAAAGTGGTGGTTCAAGTCCATTTTTCAAAGGCAAGATGGATAGAGCACCAAATGGGATTACGATTCAAAACCGGAACGACCAATTGCATAACTAAAACGGCTCTATAGAAGTTCATTAACAATAATAATATCTGGTCTGTAGTAATAATGTGATTTAAACTGGTTTAGGAGGCTAAGTAAGCCTGTGTAAAAACCAGGGCGCGATTTGCGGGGGGGGAGGAAGGAGGGAATCTTCCCCCCCCCACTGCCCAACTGCACCCCCCTACTGCTACATCCCCACAACTACATCTCCCACTGCTACAGTTTCCAACAACTACATCCCCCAAGCTCGACATATCCCCCCACTGCTCCAGGTCACAAATCGCACCCTGGTAAAAACCACTGCACGACAGAACATCTGGTGTCACTCGTCGCAGAGCCCTAGAATATACCCCATATTACCTCACTAAACTGATTAGGATTTTTGCTTTAGTGCACTACGAAGTGGCGCTATAGAAGTCGAAGATCCGATTGGATAACGATCGTCGTAAAATCGACGTAATCTCAAGAGAAAAAGTCAAATAAATAATCCAGTGCGCTATATTTTCCGTGATCCGAATTCCGTGATTTTGGTTATTTACTTTAAATTATATTTCTGATAATAAAGTTTTATTTACACCCACCCACAACATCTCACATGATAGTATCACCTACCATAGAATTACACGATAAATACACAGACGTCACAGAGTTTGTGCTTTCATTTCTAATGCACGGCGGAAATGAAATCTGGAACTATAAAAGTAAAGTAATAGACAGTCACGTAACTTTTCTCAGGTTTAGTTCGCTTTATTCAGCACAATTAATGGACAGCCCCAAAATTCAAACTTTGATATAAAAATAATGCACTGATTTTGCATCCTTGATTTTAGAGCAGAAATGAATGGCTAATAATTTTAATATTTAACTCTTTCGCGTGCAAACCAGTCAACATATTAACAAATGGTTATCGAGAACCTGATTGAACCTGATTGAATCTGGCACATTAAAAAATACTGGGCCATTTGTGAAGGCGCTATTTTTTAATAGCGCTATAGGATGAGCAGTAAAGAATCGAAGCAAGATCATATGAACTTATTTTGAGTATTTTGACAACATTTTTACATTTCGCTGTAGAACGTCAATAAATAGGCTGGTTCTAATGGCGTCTGGTAGGCAGTCAGTCTAGATTTATAAGATTTATACAGTCATATGTTTTATTGTGTGGTAACCTTTTAGCTTTTGGTAAATCGGTGAAATTCTCCGATGCCAAATGAAACGAAAGCTATACATGGTTAAAATGGAATTTATGGTTGCGATTTGCTTTGTATATCTTATTATAACACATAAAATATGCGTTATGAATTGTGTCATTGCTATGTGTTTTCAATTACTTGTTAGGTTTATTGGGTCGATCCTGTGCCTCTCAGAACTTACGAATAGCCTGTAAGAAATGCGGATACAGTTAAGTATTGTCTCAATGTTTGACTGAAAAAAGGTTGAGTTTCGGAATAGGCGAACCTTAGCAAAGCTAACCATGCCTTAGCCCTGACCCTTGTTTGCATTCATGGTTGGCCTATTCTGAAACTACCTATGCATGTCAAGGGGATGATAGAGAAAGGCCAATCGACATACTGATGTTATCTAACTAAGTTATTTTTGGTCTACCATGCTTTCTTGTACCTTCTGTATTCTGCAAGTCCTGTCATCACATTCCCTCCTATTTGGCATTGACCATCCTATAGACCTCTACGTTAGTGACCTTTCTCATTTATGACATTTGCAGCTGTTTTCTGATGCACCTGTTTTCAAATGCTTGGGTACATCTTTGTTTTCTTTCTTTGGCGTCCAAGCCTTCATACCAGTGTTTTGCTTTTCCGTGTCTTTACCACTACTACTGATAATCAGTAAATTGTAAACTGAGTTTATTTATATGAATATTGGCAATTGAGTTCATTTGGTTTGATTGTTCTTGTTCTGTTACCGACAGGTGGCCATTTGACGTACCAGTGTCGCAACTTTCTTAAAACAGATCCCAACAAGGACGTTGTGCTGGACATCAGCAGCACAAGTTCCGAGTCAAGCGATGAAGAATTTGTATCACCTTTAGTTCAGCAAGCTGGTGGTAAGTGAATGTGAAAAAATGGTAGTTTGGTAATGAAATGTATGAGATTTTTGGGTAAAATAATGGTTATGCCATAACTGTCATTCCCATTTATTGTGATATCCTTGATATAATGCCATTTTAAAAGCATAAGTACTCAGTATTGCTGGTCAGAATTTGTGTAATATGTGCAAACATTCTTATGCCTTACTTTGGTTTATGGGTTTAGGATTTGAGCAGCCTTGTTTTATCTGGCACACAAGAGTTTGAAAGCCACGAATTGCCTCTTTTTTGTTATTTCTGTTTCTGTTGAGTTTGTTTCTTCTTTATGATGAGCAATTTTCATATTATTAACATGTTATTTATGTTATAGCTGAGAAATCTAAGAAAAAGGAAGGTCGAGAGAAGAAAGAAGGAGAAAGGTCCAGAAAAAGGTAACATTTTTATGTTTTAACTTGGCAGTTGCCAAAAATTCCATTTAGAATTATTGAAAAAGGGTTGTGCCAGTTTTATATTTATTTTGCTAAAGTCAAGAAGGAAATTGCGGACAAGGAATATTGAATATTAACAGCTGTTAGAGATAAACGATGTAGACACGCTTGTCTTGTTTTAGAAAGCACCGATCTCGAAGCAGAAGCAAGGATCGCAAACATCAGAAGAAAAGGAAACTATCGAAAAGCAGCGGCAACACCTCAGACGACAGCGACGCTGAACTGCCATCCGACAGCAGAGTGAAGAATCGAGAGAAGACGCTCAAAAAAAAGCACAAAAAGAAAGATCATCATCATCATCACTCCAAAAGCCACAAGGAAAAGAAGAAATCGGCTAAAAAGGATTCCAGAAAAAAGCACGGGAAAAAACGCGACAGAAACTGAAACAGTTTCACAAAATTTGGCAGGTGCAGCTTTGGTTTGAGGGCCAAAGCATTTGAACATTGTCATGTGTTCTTTGGCTGAACTTCTAAATTTTAGACAGACATTAATTCCAATGGCTGATGTTTTCAATCAGTAATGTAAAGCAAAACAGCAGGCCTGTCGGAACGAATTTTCAGCTGGGGGTGCAGATTTTCTCCAGGTAAAAGCAGTAGCGTCATTTCACACTTTTCTTGGGGGCAAGATAATTTTTTGCAAATTTTTGGGCCAATTTTATCAAATTTTTGGCATGTTTTGCAAATTTTGGGGCCAATTTTATCGATTTTTTTTCTTCTTTCCAGTGGGTGCAGGCCATCTTCTTTCCAGGGTGTGCACTGCACCCCCTACATTTTTGCAGGGGGTGCAGCTGCACCCCCACTTCGTACGGGCCTGCAAAAGTGACCTTTAAAATCATTGTTGTATGTTAAAATTTTGTTTCAATGTAGATTTTAGTTTACATAAGAGTTTTGTGGGGTTTTTTAAAATACCGTAACTTGTGACTGTTGCAAAAGGTTAAACATGTGTAAAACTGCATCCAATTTGCACGTTTTGACTTGTCAAAGCTGTGAATACTATATCAAATGGTTGTTCAATCATCAATAATTAATTGTTAGCATAAAAGCTAGAATATTTGTCAGTATTTGATTTTGTGACTGGCTGATGAAAACACAAGTTTGATCTAAATAGTTTACCTAATCACTTTAATAAAACGATTTCTGCAAGCAAAAAATATATAGTGTTTAGCTTCACTTAAGCAAACAGTTTAAATGCATCTTGTAAGATTCAAATTTGTGGAATGATTATGAACAGATATCAAGTCAGTATACTGTACAACGTTAACAACATGCAGAACAAATGCTGAATAATATCATAAAATAAATTTGGCTGTACAGTAAGTTGTAGACGGAAGATAGCATTCACACATTTCAATTGAGTGTTGTGCACTGCCTGCAGATCCCGATAGTCTCTTCTTGGCAGGGGTGTAGTCGTGAAAATATATTTGGGGGATTCCCTCCTTCACTTTGCCCTCCCTATATAACCATCCCATTCCTTTCCCCTCCCCTCACTTTAGTGATGGGGTTCGAAGGTATAACAACTTGAAATTTTTTGGGAGTTTTAGTGCATTTTTGATGCATTGAGACATCTGGCTTAGCCTGTAAACTTTACAGTTTCAACAAATGAAATAATTTAAGATGATGAAGTCATTTAAGGAAATGCTTATAGCGCCCCCTGGGATTTTTCGGGGCACGCCGTTCCCCCTTAAAAATACTTGGGGAAAGTCGCCCCCCTCCAATACACCCCTGCTTCTCGGACACCTAAACCTGAATTTAGTACACTTCATATCACAGGAAATGAAAGACAAAAACCACTTGAAACACGGCATTAACTGAAAGCCGCTATGCATGTAACAGCAGATCATCGGTTTACGCGTGCAAATATTTCGTACGCTCAGCAAAAGCATAAATGCAGAGATGAATTTTAATGCTGTTATGGGTCTCATCACTTATCTATCCAGGCCCATGAGTCTAATTTTTTAAGCCAAATTTTTCATGACCAGATGCCTTTCTGAACACCGTTTCAATCATCATCTTTATGGAGAACAATTTCTGTTAAACCATGAAATGTGGGAACCTCTCAACCCATAGCACAGAGACACTATCAAACATTGAAGATATAGTACTTTATGACTGGTAAGTATGATTAAGATAACATGCAATCAGAGAAGCTATGCTAGTAGCTTTTTTAACAAGCTTAACTCTTATATCCTGTGCCAGATATGGTAATCGTCAAGTATTAACCAGACAATTAGGTCACATAAGATGAACTTTAACCAGCCAAGGAGCAAAAACAAACTTGAAATAATCGTCCATTCTCTAGATTTTCAATGTATGCAGTCCACTGTGAGTGTAGATTCTCCTGAGCCAATTATAAAATTCAAATCAAAATTTAAAAACTCGATGACAAATATCTCATTAATCATCAAATATTACTTATATATCGTCTTCTAAATCCTACGCAATATGTACGAAGTAAACAAACACTATGTTAAAAGTTTTCAGCGCACGACACACTATTTACAGTACAGTCAAAACTAATTAATATCACTTGGGCAACCACATGACATAAGTGATATCAGGTATAATGGCATTAACATAATTATAGCCTTGCTGGTGAAAGCACACCACACTGCTACAACACCAAGAGGATTGGGACATGTTGTCCAAATCAACAAGTAACACTTCATTAATCTCAAAGCGGTGTTGTATTCCAAGTCTCAGTTCAAGGCCATCTATTTATAGATAAAGGTCATCTATTTATAGAAACAAATGTTTTCATAAAACAGTAGTCACTAGGGGTTTAAGGTTTAACACAAAAAATGAGGCAATGTTCTGACGACGATGTGCAAAGACATAATAACAGTCCCAGCTTATGCTGTGGATAGTAATATTAGTACTTCAAGCCTTACGTGATTTTTATTATACATTAATGCAGACTAAATACTTCCTGCATAAATAAAAACAGCCAGCATAAAAAGGCAAATTAAATATAAATCCTAGAATTCCGCATAACAAACCATTTAACCTTTGCAGTCAAAACTAAACAAAGGATTGGATAATTATAAACAATCAACCAAATTACCAATAATAAGTTAATAATCAGAGTTTTCAATAAATGCATTTTTTTATAACTAGCCCAAATCTCAACAAATAAATTATCACTTAACCAAGAGAACAAGAAAAGATGTTTTGAAGTACACAATTAAATTGAAGCAGAAATCCATGTACAAAACACTCGGTGCCACGTATCAGATTATGAAATTTGAACACAGCTATATCTGACTGCTAACCCAGACAGTTGACTTCTATAGCACCACTACAGAAATGCACCAGACATCAATCAACAGTTGACAGTTGCTTTTTCACAAATAAAATCACTCAATCAAGTTATTAATTAAAATAATGAATGGCTACAAATTTCAAATGCAAATCTGCTAATCAAAATCATGAGAAATGATTAGACCAATTTGTCAAAGTTCATCACAGAATGATAAGATTCAACAGTGGAATTATTACAACTTTTGCTAGCGGCACACATCCATCTCTGTGAAACAGTTAAAACAACATGGCTAAATATATAACCAATATTAATTTAAAACTGTCATGGTCCAAACTTTACCTGATAAAAGAGTGTCAAACACAGGTTAACAGAAAGATTTTAAACGCCAACACAAACACAGACCTTCACATTTAGGCTAAATTAAATCATGCACTTGTTTAATAATTTGGCCATTATACAGAGAAAATCAAAACCAAAATTTTACTCTTTACAGTAGTAATACTCTGTAACCAGTTACGTAAGTGTATCAGAATTCTTAATGCAACTCAACTGTTTAGGTCAAATCAATTAAAAAAACTGTGCTGATCTCAACAAAGAAGTTGGATTAGACTAAAGCGCGCTGGCCGGTTTTCTCACGATAAAAAACATATGCAAGGTAAAGCCCAACCATCTTCATAAATAGCATTACCGCACCAAAATTCAGTCAGATGGTAACCTTTCTCACACACGACAATCGTAAAATGCCCTAGTTGAAAATTACACAATCAATATTGTGCACGCAAGTAAACTCATCAATCAAAACCGTAAAGAACTACAACCGTTGCAGTTACGTCACGCTCGAAAGACTTCAACACGAGAAACAAGGCAGTACCAAATCGTACATATCCGCTCACACGGCTTGCAATTATGTAAATACGGCAGACCTGCATCGACGTCTTAGTCACTGAAAACTAACAGAACCAGCTGCCAATACGGCTCCTTCGAGCGTCACAATTAGCTGTCAGGATGCTCTGGACAACATCGACTGACAGCAAACCAATCGTCAATGCAGCTGCCAATAGAAAGCACAACGAAAGGTCAGTTTAAGTAAAGTATCGTGAATGTATGCGGCAATTTCAAAATTAGCACAGCAGAGCTGAAAGGTGAGGGCAGTCAGAGAGGCAGGATAATTTTATCCAAAGGCAGAGCATCGGAGAAAAAGATATCAAATCAAAAAGCATCCCCTCTGTTGACAACATTAAAAACTATATACAATATAAATTGCAAGCCTTTTCAACAGAACATGATATGTGACAATGTAATGAAAACACATTCTTTTGTACTATTTAAGCAAAATCTCCAGGCCTGCTTATTTGCTATTTCATTTAAGTAACAATTCTAAAAGTTAACAGCAGTGCTATAAAAGTTGTGATAATAATAACGATACATACTTACCTGTATATACATACCGGTATGATAGCTTATAATACAAATGCATACTAAACTACAAATTTCTTATAAAAATACAAACAATCATAAATGCCAGATTATTCACTGAGAAAACCACATAACAAATAATGATTCCAGTAAATTCTGTACTAATTTTTAAAATGACAAATGGGAACAACCTCTTGTGGTAAACACAGAGGCAAGGCAATCTTGCAATCGTATTTCCTTTCTCCAGCTCATCAAAGCAGATTGAACATTCACCTTTGTCAGTCACCAACACATCCTCTACAAAAAGATGGACATGGCTAAGATAAAAATACAAGGAGTCAACCCCTACTTAAAAAATACAGGTCAGTTGAACTTTTTGACCCCTGTGGAGATCTGTATGAGTCCATCCATATAGTATGTACGCACTGAGGGGGCGGTTGGATTTAGAAGATTTTTCGTATGTATGGTGCACAAACAAGGGGAGGGGTTGAAAATATGCTTTTATATGGATATGTACTATATGGATGAGCCCTATACATACACACAGTATCCATTTGGTAAGGCTGCGACCATGAAGGCAAAGCTGGCTAATTTCCTCACCGTTATATATAATCTGCGGTTTTGCGAGGCACGTCAAAAGATGCATCTCGATGTTGTCCGATGAAATGGTTTTGCGACAAACGGAACACTTGAGATCTTCAACAACAAGTGGCAGCAACTGTCAATCAAACCAAACTGTCAATCAAACCTTCAATCAAAACACTTCTATGTTGTGAATGCTTCAAAGTCAAATAACAGCAAAAATGTATACAGTAATTCTAAGGCTAAGGTTGTACAATCTGAACATGGCATGGGAGATGTATTTATATTTCACTTTAATCATATTTATATATATTTATATATATTATATATATATATATATATATATATACTGCATAAAGCAAATGAGTGTAGTGATTATTCCATTTTAAACCTTATCTTTCTTGTAAACAATTCAGCTACTTTTAACCATTACTGAGGTTTAATTATTTCAAAACCTGATCTACCCGGTTTCAGAATTTGACATCTACATAAGATCCTGATAAAGCAGATGAGCTGTGACAAGGTGCAAACCGACAGAACTTGCATCAATGAAAATGTTACACGCTCTAACATAACTGGAAGAAAATTAGCACTAACTGCACTATGCAAGGCTGCAAAAATCTACTCAAAACAAATTCAGAAACAAGCACAGGTCTACAAGAGTAATTCAGCATGACGATTACCGGGAAACCGTGCAAACGAAGAAGAAAGTGATAATGCTTGAATGGCTTCGAAAAATCCACTCGGTTCTCCCAGTGTCGGCGCAGGGGCACCGTTCGCGGGGGTCATCGCCTCCCCGTCCGACCCCGTAGCCGTACCTCCCCCTCCTCCACCGACCGCCACAGTCCTTTCACCGACAGCCAGGAACAGGTCGGCAACGTTGCTCCTCGTCGGCTGCGAAGTGGTCGGATGCAGTTGGATAACCTGAGACGTAGAAGGATGATAGTGGGGCTGCTGCGACGATAGATGTGTCGGTGTAGGCATCACAGCCCTGAACGCCACCGTCATAGGCGGCGGCGGAGGTGCCTGACGGCGCACGGCGACGACGGGCACGGCCGCCGGCCGTGCGGAACCGGGTGGCAGGGCGTGGGCGATCGGACCCGGGTAGCCGACGACGAAGGTCGAGCCCGCAGCGTTCGACGGCCCGGCCACCGCCGGCGACCATCTCGCCTCGCCCCCCAGGGAGGCACCCGGGTCGGGCGTGATCACGAACCCGACGGGCGTGGTGTAGGGCTTGGGGCGACCGGCGGGAGGACCAGGAGGTATGCCGCCGCTCTGCCTCGCGCCCATTGCGTCGATCGGATAAGTCGATCGATCTACAAGGCGCTGATCGATCCGTACAATCAATCGAAAAGTGTAAGATCGATAGACCGATGATCAAGTGTATTTAGAAACAAATACGGTCGTTCGGCGCCATGTTGCCTCGATTAAATCAACCAGGAACTGAACCGGGACACGTGATCAACATGACTGCAGTCACACTGCACAACACTACTTGTACGATCCGCCCTCTGTTCATAAATTCATTAAAGTAAAGTAAAGTAAAATCTCGTGGATTTCTATAGCGCCTTGGAAAGCAGCACAAACAGTAGCTGCTTATTCTTAGGCGCTCAGCCTCTCTTAAAATAGCCATAGGAAAGGTGTGGGATCAGCCAGGCAATGGTCAATATCCGAAGGGCAGTGAGGCTAGGTTGTTACAGCTATGGCGGAAATGATTTAAGAAATGATTTCATTAGCAGCTGATTTATTTTAACATTAGACGACAATTGTCACTGTTAAGATACAGTATCAATAACAACACGATATGCGCGTTTAATCGGAAATAGACATAGTAGCTCATGTGTTGAAACACCTGGAAATGAAAAAGGGTTGGGAGAATCGGCGGGGCGGGGCGGATCAGCGGGGCGGGTGAACATTGTTGTGTGAATCGGCGGGGCGGGCGTAATATTGACCAATATCGGCGGGGCGGGCCGTATGAAAAGGCTGGCGTTGATCGGCGGGGCGGACGGATTATGTAGTAGATTCGGCGGGTCGGATCAGCTTGGCGGATGGAAAAGCGGGTGGGTGTATTTTGGCGGGTGTCCAATATTTGTTTGATTTTACGGGTGTGTGGGGGGGGGGCGATCGGATGAAAAGGGTGGTGTTGAAGGGGGCCCAAATATTCACTACAATCGTCGGGGAGGAGCTGGCGTCGATCCGCGGGGCGGGCGGGCCGGTTATTTAGTTGGGTGATGCGGGGCGGTTCAACTTGGCGGATGAAAATGCGGGTGTGTGTTTATCTTGGCGGGGGTGCCATATTTTGTTTGATTTGGCGGGTGTGGGGTGGAGGGCGGTCAGATGAAAACTCTGGTGTTGAGGAGGGCCCAAATATTCATCACATTCGGCGGGGAAGGGCTGGCGTCGATCGGCGGGCGGGCGGACCGAAACGTACCGAATAGGACCGAAACGTACCGATTAGGACCGAAACGTACCTAATAGGACCGAATAGGACCGAAACGCACCGATTAGGACCAAAACGTACCTAATAGGACCGAATAGGACCGAAACGTACCGAATAGGGCCGAAACGTACCTAATAGGACCGATTAGGACCGAAACGTACCGAATAGGACCGAAACGTACCGATTAGGACCGCAACGTACCTAATAGGACCGAATAGGACCGAAACGTACCGAATAGGACCGAAACGTACCGATTAGAACCGAAACGTACCTAATAGGACCGAATAGAACCGAAACGTACCGAATAGGGCCGAAACGTACCTAATAGGACCGAATAGGACCGAAACGTACCGAATAGGACCGCAACGTACCGATTAGGACCGAAACGTACCGATTAGGACCGAAACGTACCTAATAGGACCGAATAGGACCGAAACGTACCGAATAGGACCGCAACGTACCGATTAGGACCGCAACGTACCTAATAGGACCGAATAGGACCGAAACGTACCGAAACGTACCGAAACGTACCGATTAGGACCGCAACGTACCTAATAGGACCGAATAGGACCGAAACGTACCGAATAGGACCGAAACGTACCGATTAGAACCGAAACGTACCTAATAGGACCGAATAGGACCGAAACGTACCGAATAGGGCCGAAACGTACCTAATAGGACCGAATAGGACCGAAACGTACCGAATAGGACCGCAACGTACCGATTAGGACCGAAACGTACCTAATAGGACCGAATAGGACCGAAACGTACCGAATAGGACCGCAACGTACCGATTAGGACCGAAACGTACCTAATAGGACCGAATAGGACCGAAACGTACCGAATAGGACCGAAACGTACCGATTAGGACCGCAACGTACCTAATAGGACCGAATAGGACCGAAACGTACCGAATAGGACCGAAACGTACCGAGTAGGACCGAAAGGTACCTAATAGGACCGAATAGGAGCGAAACGTACCGAATAGGGCCGAAACGTACCGATTAGGACCGAAACGTACCTAATAGGACCGAATAGGAGCGAAACGTACCGAATAGGGCCGAAACGTACCGATTAGGACCGAAACGTACCTAATAGGACCGAATAGGACCGAAACGTACCGAATAGGACCGAAACGTACCTAATAGGACCGAATAGGAACGAAACGTAGCGAATAGGACCGAAACGTACCGATTAGGACCGCAACGTACCTAATAGGACCGAATAGGACCGAAACGTACCGAAAAGGACCGAAACTTACCGATTAGAACCGAAACGTACCGATTAGGACCGAAACGTACCTAATAGGACCGAATAGGAGCGAAACGTACCGAATAGGGCCGAAACGTACCGATTAGGACCGAAACGTACCTAATAGGACCGAATAGGAGCGAAACGTACCGAATAGGGCCGAAACGTACCGATTAGGACCGAAACGTACATAATAGGACCGAATAGGACCGAAACGTACCGAATAGGACCGAAACGTACCTAATAGGACCGAATAGGACCGAAACGTACCGAATAGGACCGAAACGTACCGATTAGGACCGCAACGTACCTAATAGGACCGAATAGGACCGAAACGTACCGAATAGGACCGAAACGTACCGATTAGAACCGAAACGTACCTAATAGGACCGAATAGAACCGAAACGTACCGAATAGGGCCGAAACGTACCTAATAGGACCGAATAGGACCGAAACGTACCGAATAGGACCGCAACGTACCGATTAGGACCGAAACGTACCGATTAGGACCGAAACGTACCTAATAGGACCGAATAGGACCGAAACGTACCGAATAGGACCGCAACGTACCGATTAGGACCGCAACGTACCTAATAGGACCGAATAGGACCGAAACGTACCGAATAGGACCGAAACTTACCGATTAGAACCGAAACGTACCTAAAAGGACCGAATAGGACCGAAACGTACCGAATAAGACCGCAACGTACCGATTAGGACCGAAACGTACCTAATAGCACCGAATAGGACCGAAACGTACCGAATAGGGCCGAAACGTACCGAATAGGGCCGAAACGTACCGATTAGGACCGAAACGTACCTAATAGGACCGAATAGACCGAAACGTAAGGAATAGGGCCGAAACGTACCTAATAGGACCGAAACGTACCGAATAGGACCGAAACGTACCTAATAGGACCGAATAGGACCGAAACGTACCGAATAGGGCCGAAACGTACCGAATAGGGCCGAAACGTACCGATTAGGACCGAAACGTACCTAATAGGACCGAATAGACCGAAACGTACCTAATAGGACCGAAACGTACCTAATAGGACCGAATAGGACCGAAACGTACCGAATAGGACCGAAACGTACCGATTAGGACCGCAACGTACCTAATAGGACCGAATAGGACCGAAACGTACCGAATAGGACCGAAACGTACCGATTAGAACCGAAACGTACCTAATAGGACCGAATAGGACCGAAACGTACCGAATAGGGCCGAAACGTACCTAATAGGACCGAATAGGACCGAAACGTACCGAATAGGACCGCAACGTACCGATTAGGACCGAAACGTACCTAATAGGACCGAATAGGACCGAAACGTACCGAATAGGACCGCAACGTACCGATTGGGACCGAAACGTACCTAATAGGACCGAATAGGACCGAAACGTACCGAATAGGACCGAAACGTACCGATTAGGACCGCAACGTACCTAATAGGACCGAATAGGACCGAAACGTACCGAATAGGACCGAAACGTACCGATTAGGACCGCAACGTACCTAATAGGACCGAATAGGACCGAAACGTACCGAATAGGACCGAAACGTACCGATTAGGACCGCAACGTACCTAATAGGACCGAATAGGACCGAAACGTACCGAATAGGGCCGAAACGCACCTAATAGGACCGAATAGGACCGAAACGTACCGAATAGGACCGCAACGTACCGATTAGGACCGAAACGTACCTAATAGGACCGAATATGACCGAAACGTACCGAATAGGACCGCAACGTACCGATTAGGACCGAAACGTACCTAATAGGACCGAATAGGACCGAAACGTACCGAATAGGACCGAAACGTACCGATTAGGACCGCAACGTACCTAATAGGACCGAATAGGACCGAAACGTACCGAATAGGACCGAAACGTATCGAGTAGGACGGAAAGGTACCTAATAGGACCGAATAGGAGCGAAACGTACCGAATAGGGCCGAAACGTACCGATTAGGACCGAAACGTACCTAATAGGACCGAATAGGACCGAAACGTACCGAATAGGGCCGAAACGTACCGATTAGGACCGAAACGTACCTAATAGGACCGAATAGGACCGAAACGTACCGAATAGGACCGAAACGTACCTAATAGGACCGAATAGGACCGAAACGTACCGAATAGGACCGAAACGTACCGATTAGGACCGCAACGTACCTAATAGGACCGAATAGGACCGAAACGTACCGAATAGGACCGCAACGTACCGATTAGGACCGAAACGTACCTAATAGGACCGAATAGGAGCGAAACGTACCGAATAGGGCCGAAACGTACCTAATAGGACCGAAACGTACCGAATAGGACCGAAACGAACCTAATAGGACCGAATAGGACCGAAACGTACCGATTAGGACCGCAACGTACCGATTAGGACCGACTAGGACCGAAACCTACCTAATAGGACCGAAACGTACCGATTAGGACCGCAACGTACCTAATAGGACCGAATAGGACCGCAACGTACCGATTAGGACCGAAACGTACCTAATAGGACCGAATAGGACCGAAACGTACCGAATAGGACCGCAACGTACCGATTAGGACCGAAACGTACCTAATAGGACCGAATAGGACCGAAACGTACCGAATAGGGCCGAAACGTACCTAATAGGGCCGAAACGTACCGATTAGGACCGAAACGTACCTAATAGGACCGAATAGACCGAAACGTACCGAATAGGACCGAAACGTACCGATTAGGACCGCAACGTACCGATTAGGACCGATTAGGACCGAAACCTACCTAATAGGACCGAAACGTACCGAATAGGGCCGAAACGTACCTAATAGGACCGAATAGGACCGAAACGTACCGAATAGGACCGCAACGTACCGATTAGGACCGAAACGTACCTAATAGGACCGAATAGGACCGAAACGTACCGAATAGGACCGCAACGTACCGATTAGGACCGAAACGTACCTAATAGGACCGAATAGGACCGAAACGTACCGAATAGGACCGAAACGTACCGATTAGGACCGCAACGTACCTAATAGGACCGAATAGGACCGAAACGTACCGAATAGGACCGAAACGTACCGAGTAGGACCGAAAGGTACCTAATAGGACCGAATAGGAGCGAAACGTACCGAATAGGGCCGAAACGTGTACCGATTAGGACCGAAACGTACCTAATAGGACCGAATAGGACCGAAACGTACCGAATAGGACCGCAACGTACCGATTAGGACCGCAACGTACCTAATAGGACGGAATAGGACCGAAACGTACCGAATAGGACCGAAACTTACCGATTAGAACCGAAACGTACCTAATAGGACCGAATAGGACCGAAACGTACCGAATAGGACCGCAACGTACCGATTAGGACCGAAACGTACCTAATAGGACCGAATAGGACCGAAACGTACCGAATAGGGCCGAAACGTACCTATTAGGACCGAAACGTACCGATTAGGACCGAAACGTACCTAATAGGACCGAATAGGACCGAAACGTACCAAATAGGGCCGAATAGGACCGATTAGGACCGAAACGTACCGAATAGGACCGAAACGCACCGATTAGGACCGCAACGTACCTAATAGGACCGCATAGGAGCGAAACGTACCGAATAGGGCCGAAACGTACCGATTAGGACCGAAACGTACCTAATAAGACCGAAACGCACCGATTAGGACCGCAACGTACCTAATAGGACCGAATAGGACCGAAACGTACCGAATAGGGCCGAAACGTACCGATTGGGACCGAAAAGTACCTAATAGGACCGAATAGGACCGAAACGTATCGAATAGGACCCAAACGTACCGATTAGGACCGAAACGTACCTAATAGGACCGAATAGGACCGAAACGTACCGAATAGGACCCAAACGTACCGATTAGGACCGAAACGTACCTAATAGGACCGAATAGGACCGAAACGTACCGAATAGGACCGAAACGTACCGAATAGGACCGAAACGTACCGAGTAGGACCGAAACGAACCGAATAGGACCGAAACGTACCGATTAGGACCGAAACGTACCTAATAGGACCGAATAGGACCGAAATGCACCGATTAAGACCGAAACAACGTTCCTAACAAAATATGGCACCCCCGCCAAGATAAACACACACCCGCATTTTCATCCGTCAAGTTGATCCGCCCCGCCTCACCCAACTACACTCGTATAAACGGCGGCGACTAGCGTCTACACTCGGATAAACGGCGGATGAAGTGACGTGTCTAACTGACCAATGAAAATTACACCCGCCCATCCGCCCCGCCCCGCCGATTCTCCCAACCCAATGAAAAATAATAATTATGCACTTTCTGAGCGGCTTCCAGAGTTGTACCACAGCAGTTGCTTATTCTTATATATAATAATAATAATGCGATGTTAGTGGTTTAGGAGGCTAAGTAAGCCTGTGTAAAAACCACTGAAGCGTTTGGCTGTGTTCTAATATGATTTCTCTAGATTTACAGGGTGCTCATATTTCATTTCTTTTGACTTCTAGCAAACTTTCTTGGTTTATCCTCTTATATTGTTCCCCGTCGTTTTTGACAGATCTTTCCGGTTTGACTTGGCTCTAATTAATTTTGGATTTGGTACGCCATCTGATGATGCCCTGGGAATTATGATAGTGGCACCATAGAAGTGCATGCTACTTGTACGCATACTAATGTAAACAGAGAGACTGAGAGAGCAGAAGGCCGGAAGTGGAGTACGAGACCGTTTCCGGTTGTGCCGACTGCCGAATGGACCGAAGGCATTGACTTCTATTAATAACTGAAGGCGAAGTCGGTTGGATACCGTTGACTGTTTTCTGCTTTTAGTGAGAATTTTTCATTTTTTGAATTTAAAATTGTACAAATATTACGATATTTTGACCCTTTTCAGAACCTTGAACGCGTCTCTGTTTTCAAGTATTTTATCGTCGATCGCTCGTTCAACCGAAAGTCGCGTCCATTTTGCACCTTTGATTTCACTTAGATGCCCGGCACACCAGTTTATGTCTAAATTAAGGAAAAGTCAGTGATTTAAAAGCTGAGTTACTGTGAACTAGATGTTTACGAATCATTTGCCCTGAACTACCATCGTAGCTTTAATCATCAATCAAAACTTATATGGTGCCACTATCATAATACCCAGGGCATCAGCCGATGACACACCAAATCCAATCCGAATAAGAGCCAGATCAAACCGGAAAGGTTAGTTAGATCAGTGGGGAAAGCAATGTAAGGGGATAGGTCAAGTCAAACTTCTATGGCGCCATTATCTCGTGCTATTGAGTGCCAGGCATAAACTGAATTAGAGGCCAGTCAAACAGGAAGTCCAGATCATTGTCATCATAACTAGTATAGATATAGACTATGGATAGTCATGTTTGATGCACTTCTGGTTCTATGCTTTCTTTTATATGATGAGGCTGTAACGTTGTTTTTGTTAACTAGCTGTTGACCTTCTTCACAGCATTGAGGTTATTCGGAAGATGCCGGCCAACAGCAGGGCCAGGGTCTACGCCGATGTAAATACACAAAGGCCAAGAGACTACTGGGACTACGAATCACACGTTGTAACCTGGGGGTGAGTATCTTAACAAATATCAATGGTTCATAGTGATGTCAGTTACTTTTGGGGCCTTAGTGACACGTCTAATGAGTATCCTTAAAGAAATCGGTGAGATTGGGTGGAACATTTAGCCATAAACCTCAGATACAATATTTTCAAATATTTTGATATATTTTCTCAACACTTTGAACATCAGCCTTTGTCTTGTACTTTTTTCATTTTGAAATCACTGTGGAGCTGAGATGAAATTTAGGAACTATTGACTTGACGAAAACAGCAATCCAATAGTCATAATCATTTTTAATACTAGTGCTAAAGACAGGATGGTAAAATAAGATGTTAATAGGGATGATGAAATGTACTTGATAGCACCACTTCTAATTTACTAAAAGAATCTCTTAGGCAGTAAAAATATGAAAGCAATGTATCAGCATTAGTGCATTTGCGATTATTTGCACTCTAGAAATGCCCTTAATAATAATAATAATAATAATAATCAGTCGTTTTTTTTATTGCGATCTAAGTGCATTGAAACTGTTTGAATTTCTGCACATAACGAATCAGTTTGTGGCTAATTGTTGGCCGGACCATCGTAACTTTTGTCACATTTTGAGCCTGTCATGTGAATAACAGGGAACAGGACGATTACGAGGCGGTCAGGAAACTCGGCCGCGGAAAATACAGTGAAGTTTTCGAAGCTTTCAACGTGACGAACGGCGAGAAATGCGTCATCAAAATCCTTAAGGTGAGAGTCATCAGGAGTTAGTTTCTTCGCACGTCTTCATCTTTTACCGACCCTGTTACTACTGTAATTGTAATGTTACTATTGTAATCACGGTTGATATTTGAGGCTGGAGCTATCCACTTTCATGGTACATAGCCTCTATCAAGTCCTATAGTGGTGTTGACATTGCATATGCCTTGCATAATGAATTTGTGTGGGCATTGGGAACAGAGGTTTGTTTGAGCGTAATAGTTTGTTCAATGCTTGGATTTTCAGCCGGTGAAAAAGAAGAAAATTAAACGAGAAATCAAGATTTTGGAAAATCTCAGAGGAGGCGTCAACATCATTGCCCTGCTCGCAATCGTCAAAGATCCAGTGGTGCGTTACTTTCCAGTCATAATGTTATCACTTCGGTACCAGACCGTTGATTTTGTGCACTTGTGGGATGTTTATGTACAGTGTTGTATGATGTGAGGTGAGATTTGAGCACGTGCACTGTACTGCATATTCTGGTATTGTTGATAAGGGCTTGTGATAGGGTAGATGGGGATTTGGAATTTTGAGGGGCACTTGAAAGACTTGTGACAAAAAATTTGTTTCAACATTAATACTTTATTATTATTATTATTATTATTATTATTATTATTATTATTATTATTATTATTATTATATTATTTATTATTATAAGTGTTTTTTGGGTTTCTTTTTTATAGTCTAGAACTCCATCTCTGATCTTTGAATATGTCAACAACACAGATTTTAAGGTTAGTTCAGTCATTTTATAATAGGCAAATATTTGTTAGAATATATAGTATTTGGGTTTATGAAAATTTACTGGGTTTCTTTATGTAAATTCATTGCGGTATTTTAACCCTTAAACTGCCTGATGCTTTGCAACTATATGCAATGTAGCCAAGTATCGTATACACGGCTGTGACAGATTAAGAGTTAAAATGTTCTTGATTGATTTGATTGTCATCCATATGTGTTGTGTTTGATGTATTTTATTTACAGCAGCTATATCAGACGTTTGCCGATTTTGACATAAGATTCTACATCAACGAGGTGCTTAAGGTGAGCTGGATCACATTTAACTTTAAACTTTGTGTTATCATCGGTGAGAAAAAGGTGAGAATGAGAATACCTGTGTGATCTAAAAGATGTTTCATTTACTTTCTATTTTGCCTCACAATGATGAAAATTCCTGTTTTTCTGAATTCAGTCTTTGCTGACATTGCTTTATTTTGCTTGAGGTTTACTTTATTCTGCAGATTTTAAGAGGTGATGTCGAGATTTTCTGTGTTTTTTTTGCAATTGCAGGCGCTAGAATTCTGCCACAGCATGGGGATCATGCATAGAGACGTTAAACCGCACAATGTCATGATCGATCACGAAAACAGAAAAGTACGTTGTGTTTTTTTCTATATTTTCATGGCTATCAGTTGTGATAATTTCCAAATTTAGAAATTGTATTAAATTTTGTTTCCTGTTGATTCATTGAATTCTTGCCTTTGAATTGCATGATTTTTTGAGGGGCGATTTTATTTTCACATGGTTGCAAGCATCGGCCAGTGATACTTTGTGAGGCTCTGTGATTTCGACACAGAAGTTGTTTGTGATTGCCGATTTCGTGTTTAAGCTTGGTGTGTTTCTGGTGATAGCTGCGACTGATAGACTGGGGATTGGCCGAGTTCTATCATCCAGGACAGGAATACAACGTCCGGGTGGCCTCCAGGTATTTCAAAGGGCCGGAGTTACTGCTGGATTATCAGGTACGTGAAGATCGTTCCCGATTTGTGCAGGAGCGGCACTCTGAGTAGTAAAATAAGAGGTGCTATATAAGTCCTTTATTATTGATTTACATATTGCATGCAGCAGCAGCAGCAGCAACCGATTTGACAATTTTCTCGAGACATGGACGTGGGTCCATTTTTTGAAACCTGCCCCATCATAATTCAAACCCAACCCAAAACACAAGAGCAATGGGATTACTTGACCCAACCCAACCCACTGTAATACGTTACAATTTCTTGAACCATGACTTATTTTCTTACCCAACACAGCATAAACTTGGAAATTTCTGACCCAACCCACTCCTGGGTTGACCCAACCCATGATCGTGTCTGGTTCTCCTGTTGTTCGGTATGTTAATCGTGAATTTATCTGTGAATCGGTTTGATGATTTTGATCGTTGTTGCCATTGTTGTTGTCATCATTGTCGTTGTTGTTGTCAGCTATACGACTATTCACTCGACATGTGGAGCCTGGGATGCATGTTTGCGAGCATGATCTTTAAAAAGGAGCCATTTTTCCACGGTCATGACAACTATGACCAAGTGAGTGATGGCTAGTGTTGCCACTGCAGCACTTTTTAATTATATGACAACAAAGTGTAAGTCCGTGCAGGGTTATTTCTAGAATTATCAGTTTGCGGGGGGCTGGTGTGTTGGTAAATTCTGGGGGTCCCCTGCCAAAAAAGTCTGACAAGAAAAAGAAAAAAACGTCATCGTTTAGCTGAAGTTGGGGGGGTGTCAGTTTCAAATTGGGGGGAGCATTAGGGGGGTGTAAAAATATCTGAGTCCATGCCGGTGCTTAAGAACTTGTCATGGCTTAGGAGTAGGAGAGAGCTGGACTGAATTTCTTCCTAACCCAATTGAGATCAAATTGCCAAAAAATGTAAACAAAGATTCAAAAAATTGTGTGAGAATCAGTAGTTTGATGTGAATAAGTATCTT
Organism: Metaphire vulgaris; assembly: GCA_018105865.1. Classification (NCBI taxonomy): domain Eukaryota; kingdom Metazoa; phylum Annelida; class Clitellata; order Crassiclitellata; family Megascolecidae; genus Metaphire; species Metaphire vulgaris. Next base: position 1,329,751 of record CM030853.1, read on the forward strand.
TTTTCTTTATTTATTTCTTTATTTATTTATTCTTGATTGAATAAGTAATTTTTATTCTATTTTTGGTGTGGTGACTACTTTTTACAAACTACAGCCTGCTTTTTTCTCAATTAATTAAAAAATTGCATAATTTTTGGGCAGTTGGTTCGCATAGCAAAAGTCCTTGGCACCGAGGAGCTGTTTGAATACATCGACAAATATCAAATCGATCTTGACCCACGGTTCAACGATATTCTGGGCAGGTCAGTTGAGGTCATGTATTAACGGGTGATGGGGGTTTTTTTTCTTCAAAGATTCGTGGTGTATTTCAGTAGTCAAGCTCTTTTGGTGACATGATTGAACTAGTAGTTCACCATCATAACCACCACCAGCTTCATCAGCATCATCAATCGGGCTATAAATCATGCTTGTGCGCATTCCTGTGTGTCGTACCGATGTTGTCTTTAACCAGAGTGCGATTTTCTTGAAGGCATTCGCGTAAGCGCTGGGAACGATTCGTCCACAGCGAGAACGAGCATCTTATCAGCCCCGAGGCACTCGACCTGCTCGACAAGTTGCTCAGATACGATCACCAGGAGCGGCTGACTGCTCGCGAGGCCATGGATCACCCGTACTTCTGTGAGCAGATGTTCTACTCTTCATCTGTCTAAGGGGCGGTCATTATTTCACTATTATCTTCACTTTGAGACAGTGCTTGTTGGTAGAACTTCATTCGTTTGTTTATTCTTTCATTCATTCATTGCTACCAGCTGCGTTGAGCATTCTGTGTGTTTTTGGCAATCTTACTTATGTTTGACATGTGTTGTGTACACAGTTGTCACCAGGTGTAAAAAATTATGTGTAGGGCGGCACACAAAACTAGTCACATTTATGTTTGCATTTAATAATAGTCTGGTTTTTTTGCACCACCCTGTATTTGCCAAAGTTTTTATGCTATCAAAATAAACGCATGCACTTTCTAACGGCCATGTTTCGACCTGTTACAGATCAAGTTCAGAAGGAGGCCGTTAGAATCGTGCCAGGTCACATTTCACCAACCAAGACCTCCAACCCATCTCACCTGCAAGGTAAGTCTATTGTGTGTGCGGGTGTGTGCAGGGCCGCTGAGAGAAATTCCGGGCCCCCTGTGCAGAGTACCCGCGGGGCCCCTAGAAAGTTTAGAATCTATTGGCGACCTTTTTTTGTTTGAATGTCAGCAAGTAACCCAACACACCCGGGTCCCCTACAGATCGCTGGGCCCCTGTGCATTTGTCCCCTGCATCCCCTCTAGGCAGGTCTGTGTGTGTGTGTATGTATGTGTGTGTAGTTTTATTTATTGTTTGAAGTTGGTGCATTTGGTGGTCAATTTTTTAAGGGCTTTGAGAAGAACACTGCCATGAAATTTTGCAGTATATTTTAAATATGCCGTAAATATGTAAATTTGCATCTGATCGTAATTATGTAATCGTGCTTGACATTGGTCTTTGTTGTCGTTTAAGCGTCAAATTCGTCATCGTTGAAGTCGACGTCGACTATCTCAGCTGCTGGTTCTTTGACGGTGACTGCTAGCCAAAGCGTTCTATCTTAGAAGAGGTTTCTGACGCTAGTTGTCATGTCTGTCAGCCAAGTTACTTTTCTGGCGGCGACTGTGTTTTGGTCTCAATTTTTCGTCTAGGCTTTTTGCGTTACGGTGGGGTTTGAGCGAACCTTTCCGAGGGTTGTGCACGGCGCGAGCTTTGTTCGAGTTCGGCGCCGGTTTTCGGAATTCTACTTTGCGTTAGTTGCCGAGATTCTTGTGCAGGTACTGGATCTGAAGAAATTTTGCAGGTTTTATTTCTTTCCGACGAATGAGAACATAGAAAATAAGGCAGCCAAGCAAATAATGTAAAAAAAACTGGATTTTATTTGATGCAAGGCTTTTAAGTTTGTTTGAACGCACTCTGAAAGGAATTGTCACTTATACTATGATCAATGCAAATTTATAATGAGTTGCAGCAGATGATATTGGGGGGGATTTGGACTCCCAAATTTTGGAGTTAATTTTCACGGAATTTTGTTTAGTTCTCGGGGTTTTTTTTGCACTAGGAATTTAATTGGCTTGAATGTTATTTTGAAGTTAATCTGTTTACAAACCACTTGATTAAAACGTGTCTTGTGTCCACTCGAAGTCTTCGTCGTCTTTTTCCATTGTGCATTAGATCCTTGGTTTTAACCGTGTTGGTGAACTTTCAGGGCCATTGTCAGTGGCGTGGACAGGATTCAGAAATATGGAGTCTTTAGTCATTTTCGGGTTAGAAACGCTGACAAGCTACCTAACCCCCGCCCCCCATAGAAATGGTTTGGCCAAATCTCACGACCAGGGATATTTTTACACCCCACACCCCGAATCTCAGCTATGGGATGACCTTTTTTGCTTGTCAGACTTTTTTTGGGATGGGACCCCAGAATTTGCAGATCAATTGCTAATCCGAAGAAATAACCCTGCTCACGACCGAAATAAGACGGTACCGTGCGTGGAGGTATTATACCAGGAGACGACATTACGTCGTTTCTGTGAAGTCTGTTGGAAATTCCCAAACAGCAGCCACAGTTTGGGTCTACCAAGATGGCTGCTAACACATGATTTGGGTCTGCCAAGATGGCCGCTAACCACGGAGGTACTATATTTAGCCTACGCGCTACTGGCTTCGCGCAGCCTGGGCTAAAAATGACGTAGGCCTAATGCCGTTTCCTGGGAGATAATACCTCCATGGTACCGTGGCTACGCCGATGGTAAGCAGGCCCCACGCAGTGTAGCTTAGAGTAGAATTGAATGTTGCCATAAATTTTTAACTTGATGCAATATTATCTAATTTCTATAGCGCCTGTGATTTAATTCCGCAAATTAGCTTTTGCCCAGTGCTTTTCTCATGCTCAATATTTTCTGCAGTACATTAATGGGGTACGTAAGCACTACTGTACGTTTCTGCCACCAACCGTGCAATCTGCCTTCATACACTGACTTCTAAATATTAAAATTCCGTCGTGGGTACAAACTACAGAGTAAATTGATTTGAGTTTGAGATCATGTCTTTCTTCTATGATCCGTAGTTTCAACCATTTTGTAATCTTATATAGGAAGTTGATTTTGGCTCACTATGATATCGAGGTTAGTCAATGATTGCGATCAGTGGCGGTTCTACGTGGGGATGCATCCCCACCGGACTTTTTGCTTGTGAAACCTATTTTGAGGTAAAGTCCAGTAAAACTACGGGGAAAACTGCAATTTTTGACGTAATTATGGGGGGTAACTGAAAGTTGAAAGTTGTTGACAAGGAGGGAGGGGTCAAAAATTGTTGACATAATTAATGGACAGCCCCTAACTGGTTTCTTGTATGATAACGATTAGGCCTGACAGATGCTGTACCAGGTAAAGTCTTATATATCGGTTGTACCGTAGTTTTGAAAATTGAGATGTTTGATTTGACGATGGATGGCGTCAAAGTGAATTTTTAACAGCAATTCTACAATTTCCTTTAATCGGAAACATGCGACGGTAAGAGCGCCTAGTTGATGCCTTGGTAGGTGGCTATATATATATATATATATATATATATATATATATATATATATATATATATATATATATATATATATATATATATATCCCAAGGCGAATGGATATGGGTACGTGGTTTTGAACGCTATACACTCTCACAAAGCCAACGCTAGGATATAGAAAAGCGTCAAAGACCGTGCAGATTAAAATCTAAAACCTGAGCTTTGAAGCTGAAAGGTATAGGTAGGGTTGAGGGTGAGTGGGTGTTGATGTCCTTTGGGATCTGCCCTAGCGAGATTAAATGTCAAAGATCGCTATAAAACTTTTACTCCTATAATTAAATCCATCCTGTGGGAGCCGGTGTCCTCTTTTGGAATGCCAGTGTACGATTAGGAGTATTTTGATTATTTTATATTTGGACTCTTGATCTGGCTTCAAGTTTCTCCCTGACACCCCTGCGGAATATAATTACACTGTATATATATATATATATATATATATATATATATATATATATATATATATATATATATATATATATATATATATATATATATATATATATATATATATTCCAGTTTTCCAGTACTCTTAACTCTTTCTCTCTCCCTCACTCATGATTTTCATCAACTGGGGCGTCTAATCCAGTTACCTTTGGATCGAAGTATCGAAGTTGTGGAAACAAACTTTCGCGTAGCCACGAGAGACCTCGGAGGCCCTATTCGGAGGTTGGGGTCAGTCAAGAATTTTCGCGAAACCGATGAGAAATGTTTCGATATATGCAGGGGCGTCCACAGAGGGGAAGAGGAAGCAAACGCTTCCTAAAAAAAGCTGGTGAGGAAATTTCTCCCCACCCCGAGTTTGGTTTCACGTTAGAGGTGGGGAGGGAGGACAGGGAAGGTGAAGCTGCTTCCATGAGGCAGGGGACGGGCGCCCCTGGGTATAAGGAGAGGGGTGGGGAGTTAGGTAGAGTGATTGCCGCCAGAATCGATATACTCAACCAACAAGATCTGGAACTGAAAATGTCCGTCTGGAGAAACTTTGGTACCGGAAGTTCGGAACCCTGCGTGGAGATGCAGCCTCATCAGTCTCCTCAGATGCCAAGCACTATAGACTTCAAACGATGTGGTCAGTGGCATAAGAGTGGAGCGAGCAGGGGCGTAGCCAGGAATTTGATTTGGGAGGGTATAAATATTTTGGGTGGGTATAAATCTTAACTATAAACCACATAAACCATATAAACCACATATAATTAATCACATGTAAATCACATAAAAAACTTTAAGGTAGACTGATTTGGAGGGAGGGGGTATATATACCGATATACCTCCCCCCGTCGCTACGCCCCTGGGAGCGAGTCGTTATGCCCCCCCCCCATCTCCACTCCATTTGCGAGATACAAAAATCAACAGGATACTGTATCTAGATACGAACGAACCTATTTCGACCGATGGATCATTAGTCCATTATGCCGACGGTATCATGATACTATCATCCAGACCGTAGTCGCCGTACCCGACCGAGTCTGTTTTGAGCTCAGTAAATCAATCGTACCAGCGGGCAATCTAGGTCATTAGGGCATCGGGAAAGAATCTTTGTTAGTGAACTTCTATAGCGCCATTTGAAAAATGCACTTCTTATCGGAAATAACCGACTTAAAAAGTTGGACGCGATTTCACTCGATGATTTCTGGTGTTTTAACAACAACAACAGCAATAATAATGAAATAATAATAATAATAATAATAATAATAATAATATAAAAACTTTAAAAATTTAACAACAACTAGTTTAGGGTGCTTCAGTAGGGTCTGCCCTGTATGGAGAACCACAATGTCTTGGAATGACTCGTACAAGAAGCCACGACTTCAACTTTTCTGGGGAGGGGGCGCTGAAAACAGTCTACTGGAGGTGGGGGGGGGGCATGGCAGACTAAAGGACTCAAATTCAGGAATTTATTGGTTATTTATGATAGCAATTTAAAAATTATAGCCGGCCATTTTTGTTTTATGTGTTGGTGCCACGTCTGCAGTGCGATAAAGAAGAGCAAAATTCTCAAATCTCTAGCGTCAGCACAGGTCCATTCCGCAACCCGAATCTCCAGTGGCGTAGCCAGGGGCGCATCGAGACAGTTTCTGCAAGCTTACAAACGTCTTCAATTTGGTGCGCCATTTGTGTTGACTTCACGAGAATGGCGCTATAGAAGCTTAAATCCTTCCTTTTTCTTAAATCATTTCCTCCATAGCTGTAACAACTTAGCATCACTTGCCCTTCGGATGTTGACTATTGCCTATAGCTGATCTCATACCTTTCCTGTGGCTATTTTAATTCTAAGAGAGGCTGAGCGCCTAAGAATAAGCAGCTACTGTTGTGCTGCTTTCAGAGGCGCTATATAAATCCACGAGATTTTACTTACTTACTTACTTACTTATAGAAGCCGATTGGAATGTTTTGGTTTTCAGATGAGCTGCCGAAATTTTAACCCCTTAACCGTGTATTTAACTGTAACTCGATGTAAAATGGACGGATATATCCGGGATCCCCAGTTAAGGGGTTAAAGAATCGAAGAGATACGAATGTTCCAACAATTTTATTGAAGCATAACATTGCCATGCATTTGTCTCATTCGAAGACTTTTCGTACGACTCCTTTCCTTCGAATCCTCGCCAACTTGCAGGAACATGCTCTGACTCGGGTATCGCAAACACCAGTGGCGTAGCCAAGGGGATTGGGGTTGGGGGCGGGGTGGTTAGGGGTTAACTCCCCCTCTTGGCTGCCGAAAACAACAATTTTATGCTGAGTTTCTATACATTTTTAAAAATTCTGGGACGCGATTTTGGGGGTCAAAACCGCACCTTTGGCTACAGCATGTAACGGTGAAGAGGTGACCTTTTTTGCTTGTCAAGATATTTTCGAAGTTGATAAGTTGGTCATGGTCAAAACCAACCCCCTTATCGAAAAATCCTGGCTACGCCACTGACTGGCAAACACACACACACAGAATAAATTGCGCTATATAAAAACAGCAAAGCTACACAGCATGCTTTATGCACAGCGATTACTTATATATAGGGCCTATAGGCTACTAGACTGATGCTCCGTATATAATACTGTATATATAAAACAAAATACTGATGATAACATGAATCTAGAGCTAACACATTGAGACGTGAAGTTGTTTAATTAATAATAGTAGGGCCTACGCATTAATAATAATAAGCAAAGGCCCTATATATATATATATATATATATATATATATATATATATATATATATATATATATATATATATATATATAAGCCTATTAACTTACCAGATTTTTGTACTGGGTGGGCAGTGTGTCTATAGCCAAGTAGAAACGCGTAAGGATAGAAATTAGTCTCAAGACTTTCCATCGACCTAGCGTCAATGTGCGAAAACCACACTGAGGCATTAGGCCTACAGTTCTTAAGGTCTCGAGTAACTAGTGCCATTACCAGAAGAGACACTTTGATGCTGTAATTAGAATTTTGAAAATTTACCTCCAAGACGAACTGTCTAATTACTTCTTGTACGCTTTCTTTGTTTTAAACGGAGAATATGTAAAGCAAGAATACCACTTATTCCTCCCCACCACCTACTAAGATGTCACTAGCATAGCTCTTTACTCCAAGCATCTGCGAAAGATTAGCAAAAGCTGTTCTAAAACACACACAAAAACATACGGTAACCTAATCCATCGAATATGGAATTGGATTTAAGCCTTTTGGGCTAAAATACGAAAAACTATTCGAAAAGTTTCGTACATTCGCCTGTAAATAAAAATAATAATAACAATAATAATAATAATTAGGTCTACTAAATTAAAAGCGTTGAATCAGTGGCGTAGCCAAGAGGGGTTGGGGTTAAAACCCCTCTTTGCTGCCAAAAACAAAATATTTTTAACGAGTTTCTATGTATTTTTTGATTTTGGAACGCGATTTTGGGGGTCAAAACCACCCCCTTGGCTATAGAGTGTAACGGTTCAAGAGGTGACGACCTTTTTTGGCTTGTCAGGAAAAACATAGATGGCATCTTTTTTTCTTGTCAAGATTTTCCAAAGTTGGTCAAGATCAAAACCAAAAACCAACCCCCCCTTCCGGAGATCCTGGCTACGCCACTGCTTTGAATACCTGCTCGAAACATGCAGAATTAGAGAGAGAGAGAGAGAGAGAGAGAGAGAGAGAGAGAGAGAGAGAGAGAGAGAGAGAGAGAGAGAGAGAGAGAGAGAGAGAGAGAGAGAGAGTGAATAATAATAATAATTCCGCAATGCTATCGTATACTGTAGACGAGTTATTAGTTATCGCGTCGTTAGTAGCAATCGGCGGATGGCTGGATTATATTATCTGCGGACGTTTTTACGAGGAAGACTTTGTGGCGGACAGTTCCGTGTCCCTCGGTCGCCCCGCCGAAGAGTCGTCTTTGTGGCCGGCCTCGTCGTAGTCGTCGTCGTCGTAGTCGGCGGTGAAGAAGCCGCCGATCTTGTCCTTGCTGGCGTTCACCGCCAGGGCGAAGTCGTACAGCAGGGCGGCCACCACGCCGCCAACGATGGGACCAATCCAATACGCCTGACAAGAAACCGTCGTATATATATATATATATATATATATATATATATATATATATATATATATATATATATATATATATATATATATGCGCTGTTCACTCTGTGTCCGGAAAAAGGGAGAAGGCATTTGCCATTTTTCAGGGCCTGTTTTAGCGTGCAGTGATACACAAAATGTGCAGTGGTGAAATGAACTTGTGCAATTTTCTGTGCTTTGTGCAGTGATATAGATTTTCCGGACGACCATTTTTTGCTTGTTTTGTTTGCGCGGATGTCCACAAATTTTCTGAGTTTAGTGCAGTGATAAATTTTTCTTAAAACAGGCATTGTTAATTTTTGAAAACTAATCATGAAAACTAATGTTAATTATGAATTATGAATTATGAAAACTAATTACGAAAACTATAATGTTAATTATTTATCCTATTATCTTCTTTTTATAGTTCAGGCCTCTTTTCAATTCTAGAACAAAATTATATTGAATATGATCTTCATTTGAAAACATTTTCTTTGTCCGTCAACACATCCAATGTTTCCTAATGCTTTGCGTTGATAAGAATCAGGCGATTAACTATATACGAAGACGTCATTTCAAACAACAAGATTGATTTGCGATGATGATGACGACGACGACGATGATGATGATGTTGTTGTTGATGATGATGATGATGATGATGATGATGATGATGATGATGATGATGATGATCCAGGTTATATTGTGACTTATTCCAGTGGAAACATGGAATGTTTTGCAATATTATCTATACAAGGAGTCATTGTACTACGTGGATTTTTCCTACCCAGTGATGAGTCCAGGTGTGCGAAACGACTGCCGGTCCAAAGACGCGAGCGGGGTTTGTCCCGGCGCCGGTAAATTGCACCTGGAAAGTGAATTACAGCGCTCAATGTCAAAAACGCATTGCTCTGGTGGTAGCTATAATTATACAACAAGTTTTATAGATAAAAGTGAACGCGGCAGCAGTTAAGGCAACTTGAACGCGGATCTTGGAAGACTTAGAATAAGCCAACATGGTTAGCTGTGAATTCTCAAGTTATGTAGCGCTTTCATTTAACAGGGCGCATTTGGCATCGGCCTCAGGCGTTTAGTAAGTATGATGGTAGTACAACGCGATATTCAATAACAGTTTGCATTACGACTGCAGACAACAGGATTTATACTGTACACAGCTACACAGCTGCGGATATGAAATTTGAATATGGAACCAATTAACAATTTGGCTTCAATTAAAATAAAATGACAAATATGCACAAATTTGAGAAGGAGAAGGAGGAGGAGGATAAGGAGGAGGAAGAGGAGGAGGAGGAGAAGAGAGGAGACGTAGGAGAAGGAGGGAAAGCGGCAAGATTTTAGCATTCAACGATATAATTATTTCTTATGTTTCACATTAATTTTCGACGCTCATAAGAGATTTTGAAGAGAACCCGATTCGGAGATTGGCAGCGCTTGAGGTACAGACATTTTCTCTTCGAAATTCGAACCCAGCTGAAAACAGACGCATCACTGTGTGCCCACCTCCACCCTCTACCCCCACCCCACTCCCCCTTCTACGCACCACCCCATCCCACCCCCACACCACACGGGACGTCGGCAATCTTGGGTTTTATTAGGGTCGTTCAAACCGCGTGGCTATAATTATACTGTAGAAGATATGCTTGTGACACGTGACGCGATTTTAAAACTGCAACGTTCGATCGTAACCGGAGGCATAAAATGGCCGACGACAACCCGCCCGGCAGTGCTAATTAAAATCTCGACAGAAGCCACTGGAAACGATTATGGCGCGGACCGTCGGCGTAGCCACGGGGGGGGGGCAGGGTGGACGACGCGACGGGTTCCCTATTCTGGATGGGATAAGTCGAGGGGTTTACCCAGAACCGTCGGAAAATGTTTCGGGGAGGGCGTAGGCAGTGGCGGTTCCACGTGGGGGATGAGTGGGGATGCATTCCCCATCGGACTTACTTTACGTTTTTTGCTTGTGATAGACCTATCTATTTTTGGGGGTAAAAGTCTAGTAAAACTACGGGGAAAACTGGGAAAAAACTGCGGATGACTTTTTTGCTTGTCAGCCTATTTTTCTGGGTAAAAGTGTAGTAAAACTAGAGATACAATTTCCTTTTGTGAGTCTTTTTTCGGCGAAGTTTATTGATTTTTTCCTTCTAGTTTCATCACCCCCACCAACTTCCTATGAATTCATTTCATCCCCCCCCCCAACCAAGAAATCCTGTAACCGCCACTAGGAATAGGTAGGTCTGTCTTTTTATACTCGAAAATGTCGAAGTGCCCCACTATTCCGTAAACCTGGCTACGCCACTGAGACGACGCGCGTTGCATCTGCATGATGACAGCTTCCAGAAGCAGCAGCAGTCGGGAAGACCAATAAAAGCTTAGCCTACGTGGATCGACAAGCCAAAAGCCCGTTATGCGAAGTCCCTGTATATATATATGTATATATATATATATATATAAACCACCAAAAGCTTTAAATCCCCGAAGATTTTACACCCACCAGCCTTCCCCTACCCCCACCCCTACCCCACTGTCCACTCGTTTTGCTGACAAAATATTTCCTTTTCGAATGAAGCGAACGTCTCTCTCACGGAAAGTCGCTTCGACGTATAATCGCGAAAACAAAGATGCATCATAACCGAGCCGTACTCGGCTTCATTGACCGGACGCTAGGTGGCGCTAGAAACGCGGTGACGTCAAACATTGCGCATTGAACCCCTTCCGTCAGTGGCCAAGGTTGTTGGAATATTGAACAGACGTTTTGAAATTCGCTTCAGAGAGTTAGAATAGAAGCACGTTGCGGGGTGAAATGGTTTCTGGATTTTTTTTGAAACGGTTAACCCCTTAACTGGGGACCCCGAATATATCCGTTCATTTTACATTGAGTTACCAGTTAAATACCCAGTTAAGGGGTTAATAGATGCACTAAATGATTCAACTATATCCGCTCACCCACTCGTCCGAAAAAAGATTTTAGCGCCAGGTTTACGTCGACAAAACCTTGCACCTTATTCGTTTGTAAGGGACGAATTTCCGTAAGTTTGAAATTCTCAGGAGTTAATCGCGGTTCCAAAATCTGAATTGCGTTTTTCTTCTCAGCGCCTTTCTTTGACAGATCGCAACCTTTCAGTTGCAACATCATTTAACTAACAGAAAAATAAAACGAAAGCGGACCTCGTATACGCGGCGAAGCCAGGGGTGCAGAGTGAATATGGACGCCCCTAAAATCTTCCATTTTAAAAAAAGGCACAACATAAGCAAGTGAAATAAAACAAACAGCGTATTATTGGAATCTAGAAAGGAGATGCAAACAATTAATTAATTTATTCATTTATTTACCTGTCCTTCGACAACTTTGTCCCTTTACAACTTTATATATATATATATATATATATATATATATATATATATATATAGAGAGAGAGAGAGAGAGAGAGAGAGAGAGAGAGGTATATATATATATATATATATATATATATATATAGTGCCGAGGCACATGCATGATACTTTGCTTAAAGTGTTGCACTGAAACTTTGAACTCTTGCATTGTTTCAGAATAAAGTTATCGCCAACCAAACAATAAAATTTAAGACAGCTAGTAGTTAAAAAAAGGCGCTACATCATCAGGAGAGAGAGAGAGAGAGATGCTGCCGACTTACCGCCCACAGATGTCCTATGGTCACAGACAGTCCGATGGCCAGAGGCCCGGACCCTGCGAATCCCTTTCTGCGCGAATCGCAGGTGGCAAAGACGGTGAAGACCAGCACGAAGGTGATGACCAGCTCGACGAGGAACACCTGGACGGGGGTGATCGTGCTGCCCTTTCCCGGAGCGGACGTCCCGAGGGTCGGATTCGGACTGTACCCGGTCACGTTGACGGGGATGGTGACGAGCAGCAGGCCGGCCCCGGCGACGGCGCCGATGCACTGGGAGACGATGAAGAACAGGCCGCGAACGAGGCTGATCTTACGGGTGACGAGGAAACCGACGGTCACCGCCGGGTTGATGTGACCGCCGCTGACGTGCGCGATCGCCCAGACGATGGTCCCGACGGTCAGGCCGAACGAGAAGGCGATGGCCGTGGTCGACGTGCCTTCCGTGCAGGACCCGCACCCGAGCGTCACCAGCAGCCCCGTTCCGATGAACTCGGCCAGCAGCGCCAACCAGAACTTGCCCGATTGGATGTCGCCGACGTTGCTAACGCGACCCATCGTCGTTTGAACCTCTACTATACTATCAGCTTAATGTAAACCCTCGAAACCTTTCTTCTGCGTCTGTTCGCTTCCACTCCGGTCTCTCTTTGCAGTTAAGAGCGACTTTGGGACAGGCAGCGCGGGACCCACGTGGTTTTATAGGAAGTCCTGTGGCACTGGGGGCAGGGGTCTTCCATCCTCGTCGTAGCCACCCCTCGGCCGCGCTGGGCTCTCTAGGCAGCGCCGACGGTCGAGAGAGAGAGAGAGAGAGAGAGAGAGAGAGACGCAGAGGGGGATTCTGGGCGACGCTCGCCAGCCGCCGATGCTTCGGAATCTCTGACGCAGAATCTTAGGTGTGGTGGGTGAGCGAAAAATTAAACTGACCTCAATCTAAACTTAGACCCCGCTTCTTCAAACGCTGTCTTTGAAAGAGGAGTCTAATTGCAGGCTCCTATAACCAGTTGGCTTTCTGCCAATGGACTCGAATATATATATATATATATATATATATATATATATGCACGTAGACAAAACACTGTAGAAGAGGCTTCATTTTGTAATATTAAATCGATATGTAGTGTTTTTTCTTATATAATAATATTAGATGAATATTCTATTCTTAGATGGCTACTCTTCTGTTTTCGCCACATTAGCCATCACATGGTATAGCTCACGTGACCCGGATTAGGAACTCACTGAACTCATGATTAGTAGACCTACGCCCCACCCGAGACCATTTCCTTGTTTATCCACCCGAGACCATTTCCTTGTTTATATCTCACGTAAAAAGTCGAAAATTTTGACTATATTCTAAATGTATAGGGGTGGGGTGGGGCTGGAGGGTATGCGCTGTCGATCGTTTTATTTAGGAAACCATTTATTTTCAAAACTTTTGCAAAAAATCGCAAATAAAATAAGACATTTTTACGCCTTGACGCCAAGGCGAAATCACGGTTGTTGGGGTCTAATCACAATCAAGTGAAGATCAAATGCATCTAATGTTGTGCTGGATTTGAATTTTGGATACAGTGTTCTATAAGTCGATGCTTTTGTACATTGTAAAGCGGCACTATAAAAGTTGATGAAAGAATCGGATAAAAGAACGTAGAAAGAAATAACGAAGAAATAAACAGGTCTTAACAAGGCATTTGCTAATGTGTTGATGTTTTGGCAAATCGATCTGAACACGTTAAAACTCGATTCTGATAACGGATAATAGATAGGCATGCTGTCTTTACGCGATAAGAAACTGTTTGAACGCAGATTTCATCAGATGAACTTGATAACCGTTTGATGTGACTCGTGGTGCTCCCTTTTATCGCCCAAACCCCAAAACTCTAACGCCGATGTACTTTAAAAATGTCTTCGGAGATAAGAAATAAATGCGCAGATAAAGTTTTTTCTTTCTATAAAAAGCAAACAGATGCGCAGATTAGCAAACAGTAAACATCGACGCAGCATTGACACTATTCTTTTACAGATATCGTTTTCAATCAATCAATCAGTCATCAAATCAATCAATCAATCAATGAACTTCTATGGCGCCACTGAACTGTCATAATGCCTTGGACATCATCGACGATAGGCCAAGCCAAACAGGTTCTAAGACCGGATCTAGTACTGTAGATGATACTGTATAAACGTGCTGGTTATACGAAGTTCTTTATAACTGATAATGTTAATCCGTTACTAAGTAAGTAGCCTATGGAAGTAGGTGCCTTGTATACAGACAGTGGTGGTTATAATGGGGTTGCAATGGTTAAAGTAGGATTGCAATGTCACTGTACCAATTATGTGCGGGTGCCCAACCACTGGCGTAGTCAGGATTTCCGGAAGGGGGGGGGGTTGGTCTTGACTTTTGACCGTAAGCAACTTTCAAAAATTCTTAACAAGAAAAATAGGTCATCCTTGTCTTTCCTTCTTAAATTTGTTCTTTCCAGATGCTGACAAGCAAAAAAGGTCGTCACCTATAGCGCTTAAAAAATTTGGGCCGGCAGCACCAAGAGGGGGGGGTTGACCCACAAACCGCGTCCTAAAATAAAAAATGTATGGAAACACATTTTTTAAAAATTCGTCGGCACCCAAGGGGGGCTTTTAACCCCGCCTCCATTGGCTACGCCACTGTGCCCAACTTTCTGTTTCTTATCGGAGCATGCACTTGTCTGGGTTAGCCATGTAGTTCTTCGTGTTAAACATATCGCTTCGATGGATCAACTGTGTTCTTTGTGCAGTATCTTCGACGGTGGCGACGAATTCCTTGTCTTGTCGCGTTCTAAATCACGCAGACAAAGTAAACAAATCACAAATGGTCGCCATTGGAGACGGTAAATCTACGCGCCGTGACACGTTCGACGTGATTTAGAATTTTCTAGTCCGGGGTTAGAAATTCTCCGTCTGTACGGGAACTACTGATGTTTCTCGTCATCAAACAATCAGACCCGTGACAATGCTTGTGGGAGAAAAACCGTCTCGACAAAAATGCCCCCCCCTTAGTGCAAAGTCCCCACCACCACCACGGCCATCATCATCATCACCACCAGCAGCAGCATGAGCACGGTCCAGGGACCTATATACCAGGACCCAGTCACAAAACGAAGGCGTCGCGTCAGCACAGTCTCATGTGCCTCGACCCCATACAAATCAAGATCTGTGTTGGGGTGGGAGTGGGAGTGGGAGTGGAGGGACAACTCTCAAGACAGAGAAAAAAAGTTCTGTGCTCGCAAAATTGTTACTTGCTGGCGCCTCATAAATATAAGAAGAGTGGCGAAGGTCAAAGGTCGGCGAAGTTTCCATCCGGGTTCCGTAAAATCAACGCTCCGTCGAAAGAGCTATACTACCGACATCTGGCGGCGGCGGCGGCGGCGGCGGCGGCGGCGGCAACGCGAGGGAGGAACCCGAGAACAACTCTCTTTAGTTTATAGACTTCTAAACAAAGTCGTCTCCTGTGCCTGATGATGGCTTTTCTCCACAGTTCTGTCTCGCTCTTTCCACACTGACTGTCGCTGGATATTTTACCCACCTTTTGTGGATTGTATACATGTATATAGTACCCTCGATTTGAGTATAGAACTCGTACTAAATAATTAATTATTATAGTTGTTACCACCACCACCACCACCACCACCACCACTACTACTACTACTACTACTACTACTACTATTATTATTATTATTATTATTATTATTATTATTATTATTATTATTACTGCTACTACTACTACTACTACTACTACTACTACTACTACTACTACTACTACTACTACTACTACTACTACTACTACTACTACTACTATAATAATAATAATAATAATAATAATAATAATAATAATAATAATAATAATAATAATAATAACAATAACATTATTATACTGGTCGTATTGGCATCATTACTGTATCAAAAGTTTATTATTATTATTATTGTTGTTGTTGTTGTTGCTATTGATGTTGTTATTTGGGCAGAACCATTTTGAGAGTTAGACATTCATCTAATGAGGACCTTATTTTGAAATTCACCGAGGTATAAAAAGTCGAAGGAAATGTGTCGTAAGGATTCTCGCCCTTAGAGCCTTCGACATCGCATGAATCATCAATCATCGTGCTATCTTTAACCCCTTAACTGGGGATCCCGGATATATCCGTCCATTTTATATTGAGTTACAGTTAAATACACGGTTAAGGGGTTAAGTATGCTTTTTTGAAATCCCATGCGTCGAAACTTGGCGCGCTTTGCTTAATACGGAACAGGTTGAAGGCAACAACAACAACAACAACAACAATTTCGAAGACAACCCTTCGGTTGCGAGGTTCTCGGTAGAACTTAACGACTTTGACTCTACTAAGAGCTTAGAAGGAGAACGAGAAGAAGAGTTCGATTATTAAAATCAACTAGACGATTCGATTCTTTCTGCGAGTTAAGTCAAAAGATTTGACGAAATTTTCGAGCGTCAAAAGAGGAGGTCCTCTATGAGCTTCCGTAAGAATAATATTTTTAAAGAACCTTTTGTACGCCGTGGGCGAATTAACGATGAACATATGTTGTAATTGTTGTTATCTATAAATTCGTTTTAATTTTTTAGCACTCGGCATTACATCACTTACATCACACTTATATACATATACGTGTGTATGTTTGTCTGTGTAGGGGGTGGAGTGGGTGGGGGTGGAGTGGGTGGGGGTGGAGTGGGTGGGTGGGCTTGTTATTGAATTTGTGATCTTGATCGTCTCGCGATGAGAAGCAAACCCTCTCGAAATTTGCCGCTGGTCCATTTTGAAGTGGGTATCCGCCCTCTGATTTCTCTACTCCGGCCAAAGCGCTCCGTTCGCACTTAAGACGGGCTTTGATCAGCATAATATTATCATCGACGGTGCGCCGGCCTATAGCAGGGCGGGGGACGACGCCACCCTGCCCCGATCAAACACCCTGGCTACGCCCATGGTGGTGCCGAGCGCACGTGTGAGGCTGAAGCGATCGGAAGTGGGAGGGGTGGGGGTGGGAGGGGGAGGGGTGTGAGGTGGCGAGGTTTATAGGGACGCACGCTGGAAATTTTCCACTGCAACGTCAATTTTCCAATTCTTGTGCGCACACAAGCAGGGTCCAAAGTCGAACAATCCAATCCTTAAATGCAAAATTAACAGTCCATCGTTAGGAAATCTGTTTTTTTTAAAAAAAAATCGAATCTCTTAACCGGACCCCAAATATGCAGAACATCCACCCGAATCCGGTCGAATTAAGATAAAAACCGGTAGAAAGTTTGGGTTTTTCTCGCGCATTCAGTTTTGCATGGCGCAATTATCGCGAGAAAGTTTCCATGCGCGCGCGCGATACCGTTTAGTCGTATATCTATTAAAATATTAGGCTATTGTTTATACGTCGCCAGTCGGTGTTCCAAGCGTAACAGCGCTACTGATTTGAATGCCCGGTAAATCAGCTATAGGTCGTTATCACAGGCTCATTAGGACCAGGGCTCTACGGTGTGTTGGAAACCGTCGTTTGGGGGCGGGGGCGGTTGAGGGGTGTTTCCATCTTGTCCCTTTTCCCAGAAGAATTCGAAATACTAAAGATACAGGTGATATAATGCCCTTATTTTTTGCGTATCGCGAAATTCTTCGCAAATTTGAAAAAAAAACAAGATAAGGCGACCTTCCTGGCGTATGTTTGTTTGATGTATGTATGAAATTTTTTCTTTAAGAAAAAAATGTTCGGAAAATTTATCATGTTTTTAACCGACTGGGGGAAAATTTAAAACTAGCGTCGCTATAAAAATCAAAGGGGACATTTTTTAGCATTTAAAATTTATTGGACATTGTGGGTCTACTTATTTGGCGTTGTGCCATGTTTATTCAATGTATTATTATTATTATTATTATTATTATTATTATTATTATTATTATTATTATTATTATTATTATTATTATTATTATTAAGCTTACAACTTCTAATGCGCCATGTAAGGAGCAAGGACGCATTACTGATTAAAAATAAAAACCTTAAAACTAATAAGTTTCTTCTTCTTCGTAGTTTCTTCGGCGTGATAGCGAATAATATTTGGGATGCATTTTGGAAAACATGGTTTCCAATAACGATTGCCCTCATTAAAATTAGTGGGGGTGGGGGGTGGTCGTAGAGACCGCGTCAACGACGTATAAAATGACGAAAAGCAGAGTAGTTTTGCATGCGCATTGACACGTGACATCACCGTTAAATAAAGTCATAAGTTTATAGCGCGACCATAAACACTATAACCCATGATAAGTACAACGGCGTGGATATACGCGTGAGACTCATGACTTCATAAATTTTACAAACCAAAACGAGAACTTGGCAGGGGCGGTTCCACGTTTGGGATGACTGGGGGCCCCCCCCCCGCCCCACCGACCCACCAAAAATGCGTCTTCAATGGAAGATGATCGTCTAAGCGGATTAGCCTTGTGTTTATCCACAAAGATTTAATGGACATATCTATAGACAATGTCATCGACAAATTCGCTTCTATAGCAATAGAAAACTCGATTTTACACTATGACTTTGTACAACCAACCAAACTAAAATGGCCTTTATACATTGTCTATTATTCTGAACATTATAGTTTATAAATCAAATCTACAGATTTCTTCTAAACCACCGTTTACATTTAATACCTTTGACAATTGGCGGGATCTTCCTAGAAATTCATAGCTTCCCCTCCCCCACCAAGAGTTCTTGAAACCGCCACTGGAACTTGGTGCTAATTCTGAGATTCCCAGAGTTTTCTTAAAAGTTAAAACCGAATGGGCAGACAGGCCATTACTAGCTACTAGGCAGGCATTTTCATAGCTATTGACGTTCTTTGAGTAGCCCTCCTCCGTCCCACCACAGGAGGGCGGTACACACTCGTACACACCTAACCCTAACCCTAACCATAAAAACCCAAAACCCCTAAAAACCCTTAAAGCTAAAAACCCTAAAAACCCTAAAAACCTAAAAACCATAAAAACCCTAAAAACCTAAAAACCATAAAAACCATAAAAACCCAAAAAACCCTAAAAGCCCTAAAAGCTAAAAACCCTAAAAACCCTAAAAGCTAAAAACCCTAAAAACCATAAAAACCTAAACAACCTAAAAACCCAAAAAGCCTAAAAGCCCTAAAAACCATAAAACCCAAAAACCCTAAAAACCCTAAAAGCTAAAAACCCTAAAAACCTAAAAACCCTAAAAACACAAAAAACTAAAAACCCTAAAAACCTAAACACTCTAAAAACCCTAAAAACCCTTAAAGCTAAAACCCCTAAAAACCCTAAAAACCAAAAAAAAAACTAAAAACCCTAAAAACCTAAAAACCCTAAAAACCTAAACACTCTAAAACCCTCCTTCCTTCTCTTAAAAGCCAATTCGCCACTATTAACATTTTTAAGACCTGGCAAATTGTCCTAACAGTAACAGTCGAGAGAGAGAAAAATACCAGGGAAATTTTTCACGCACAGCAGCGACAAAGCCCATAAACAAAAGCGCTAGAAGCAAAATCAGGAAAACTGGTTTTTCTTCCAAATTGAGGGCGAGCCTTTTAATTGGTCCGTAATTGTAGCAACGCAGTACTACGCGGCCAAACGTTTTCAGATTTCGATAAGCTAATTGGTATACGCCGTTGTGTGTCGGTGCGTTTTTATATCGCCTTTTTCACGCGAGCGGTTTCTGCAGACTCAAAATTTTATTGTACAGATGGCGTTTTGTTTTTAACGGTCAGAACTTCGTCGGACCATTATAAACCAAAACCCAATATCCTGCCGTTAGAAAGGACAGAAACCAACGTTCTACTATTACCTACTAACAGTGGCTTACATTCACGACAATAAAAATTTCTCGTGTCGACTTTGATTTACAGGACGAATGGTAATTATTATAAAAATGATAATATCTAGGATTAATGTGATATACTTAATTAAATAATCGTTGAAAACTGGGGCGTTGTCACCATGCAGATGACGTCAGAGTAATTTCAAATGGGAGAGAGGGAGAGGGAGAGGGGGAGGGGGAGGTGTCGTATAGCTCAGCGACGTCACACGGTCGGGTGTCTTGGTGCGATAACAATATGGCGGCGTCAACTGACACTGGACAAGAAAAATTCGATGACTTCTTCATTCAGTGAAACTCATTGTTCGTAGCGAAATATTACCCACCACACCCACAACAATTTTGACAATAATTATCTGTCTGTCTCTGTCTCTCTGTCTTTCTGTCTGTCTGCCTCTCTCTCTCTCTCTCTCTCTCTCTCTCTCTCTCTCTCTCTCTCTCTCTCTAACCAAAACCAGACGATGTTGTAAACTCTACCAAAAACTTTGAGACATACAAAATAGCAACCCCACTTAAGCTAGGCCCCGCCAAGAGTGACACCGCCCACTCCCCCCCGACAGGCATACGGAACCGAGACACACCCGGATATATAACCATACGGACAGACAGACAGACAGACAGACGGACGGACGGACGGACGGACAGAGACACCTAGATATTCAGTGAGAATGTAACCTGGACGGCCTTTCAAAGTCGACATCAAAAATCACCGCCGAAGAAATTTATCTACCGCAAGAAATAAGATGCGACAATCGCAAGTAATATAATATTAACGTCTACATGGGGGAGTGGGGGGGGGGGGGCTGGAGAGAGGCAAAAGATCTTTGTCCTGCGCTGCTCATATCTATGTTCTTTTCTTGCAGAAATAAAACTACTCAAAAGGCAACGTTGGAATATACAGCAGGACTTGAGGTCTGTGAAATTTAGTACGTTATATATGCAGTACCATCCAATGAGGTGGCGCATCACACGGGACCCTAGATTGCGGTACGCTGTAGCCGAGTATACGTTATAGCCGAGTCCGTTTTAACGAAGTTCTACTGTAGTTGCTTCTATTGTCTTCGATCAAAATCAAACGGATCTGAGGACTTTGAAAGAAGAGGAAGAAGAAGAAAAAGAAGAGGGGAGGAGGAGGAGGAGAAAGAAGAAGAAGAAGCAGTAGTAGTAGTAGTAGTAGTAGTAGTAGTAGTAGTAGTAGTAGTAGTAGTAGTAGTAGTAGTAGTAGATGAAGAGGAAGAAGAAGAAGAAGAAGAAGAAGAAGAAGAAGAATTTAAACTATTTGAAATTGAAACCGCAATGAAATCAAAGGCCAGAGGAGAACCAAGATAGACTTCAGAGCAGTTCAAAATAAATGCTACCGCCGCAGCCTTTGGCCTAAAGAATCTCGGAGTTTAAGTTGATAAACAAATACCGCGGAAGCGGACCGCAGGGCAAATGCGCTACATAAATTCCACTGCCTCTGGAATGCGAGCTTAGACCCCCCTGCAGGGAGACAAGCGGATGACCTTTGACCTCTAGACCGAATTGACACCAACGAACCTGACCTCAAAATGACCTCAAAATTGCGCCTAAACAGAACGTCAGGGAACATCGAAGACATTATCGGCCAAAACCGAATATACTGGCGCTACATAAACCGCAAAAACATTACCACAAACGAAACGATGTGCACAAGCCTAGGCAGCCGCTTAACCCCTTAACTGGGGATCCCGGATATATCCATCCATTTTACATTGAGTTACAGTTAAATACACGGTTAAGGGGTTAATAACGGTTCCATTTACATACATAGAGCGCTGTACAAGTTCACGCGATCTACTTACTTACTTAATTAATTACTCGACATATGGCCTACTGATGACGTCAATGTTGGAATTTGTCAACGAAGGAGGAAGTGAAGGGGAGGGGTGGCAATATGGACCCAATTTAATTCCGGATCCGGTTTTCTTAACTGGCTTAGCAGTCGGTTGCCTGCACCAATGGTCTCCAATTGGCATTCGGAAAGCAGGAGGAGGAGGAGGAGGAGGAGGAGGAGGAGGAGGAGGAGGAGGAGGAGGAGGAGGAGGAGGAGACAGTGGCATGGCACAAGTTGAAATGCGTAGATACGAGAATTTCCAGATAATACTAAAATCTGCCCCGGTAATTCGTTTCCTCGTTTTAATTTCTTCTATACATCATCCATTTTACGTTGTTATAGGCCTACATGTGCACACACACACACACACACCCACACCCGACTCTCTCTCTCTCTCTCTCTCTCTCTCTCTCTCTATACTGGAGGTTAAAATTTCTGTGTTCTAAGACAGCTCCCCCCCCCAAGATCCCCTCACTGCTTCTCGGAAAAGTCGACAGACAGACAGACAGACAGACAGACTGGCAGTTCAATAACCTATAACGACCAATTGAGTTGAAATCCGATTTCGAAAAAGGGGGGCTGGCGGGGAGTGGTGGGTGGGTGGGGGTGGGGAGCTAGAGTAATATCGCAGCGATTATCGTTAACCGATCTAATCTAAGATAGGCCCTAGATTAGATCGCGTTTGTAGAGGAAATATTCGATTCGGAAACTAGGGACCGAGTAACGAGCGTATTAGTGACGGCGATAATTTAGATAACTCCGACTGAAGAGTTCCAAAACACAGTCTTAGACGGTCCGGATTCTAACGAAACTTCCACTCGACGCTTGACCCACCCCTGGAAACGACCCGAAAACACGTTTTTATTCTTATTAAATCGTCCGAAAATTCGACGACGTTGACTTTTAGTGTCTCGGGGGGGGGGGGGGGCTGCTGCGATTTCAAAGAGGAAAAACATCACAGAGACGGGATTTGTTTTAATCAAGCGACGATCAGAAAACCCAGAGACATCTGGCGGACGTTTTCTCTGCTCGTTTAACCTGCACTTGAGCGATAATAGGACCATTTCATTAATA
>CM030853.1:1357328-1389828 GCA_018105865.1 Metaphire vulgaris
CTCTGTTGGGACCCTATACTTACTACTGCATACCTATCAACAAATGGTTGCCCCCCCCCCAATGCCTAGAAGTTGCCACCCCAATGCCCCTCCCACACTCTTGTAAAATCCTGGAGCCGCCATTGCCCCCCTCACAGCCCTCCGCCATGAAATACATGTGGCCATTAGCTACAAACAGGGCTAAATAAATGTATTTGTTTGAGCGAGAGTGCCCGAGCATTGCTGGGTGTTGAAAATCAGATAGTTCCCATTTTTCGAGTAACAGGTTCTTTTCAATAGTCGCCTATAAAGTCAATAACGAAAACCCCGACTTATACTGCGTCCAGTGGCGGCTCCACCGGGGAGGCCAGAGGGGGGCCCGTGCCCTCCTATTGAGAGCCTGCCCTCCCCCCCCAGTGGCCCCCCCAGTTGGGACCCTATACTTAATGCTACATACATTAAACAACAAATGGTTGGCCCCCCATGATTAGAAGTTGCCACCCCAACGGCCCCCCCCCGCTTGCCAAATCCTAGAGCCGCCACTGATTGCGTCATGGACATTGCATGCTAAAATAGAAATGTTACTTTTCATTGCAAAACTGCGCCAAGTTTTTTTTAAGTGGTAGAAATTTCCCTCGCGTGCACTATCCGTGTTGGAATATCCCTCCTTGACTCTCTGTGTGCGCAGATTCGCGTATGGGCGAGACCAGACATGTTCGACCAGACGGCGTACGCCCTGGAGTTTGCGACCAAGGCTTACCAGTTCTTCGGCGAATACTTTGAAACACCCGAAGTCGTTTCGAAGGCAGGTGAGTAAATAAACCAGAAATACAAACGGGACAAAATCTGTCACACGCACACACACCAGGGGCGTAGCCAGGAATTTGACTTCGGGGGTGTATAATGTTATGAGGGGTTGGTTATAAATCTTTAAAAACGTTGAAAATCTTAAAAATTTAATTAAAAATTTTTAAGGTAGCCTGATTGTGGGCGGGGGGAAGTATATGTACCGATATACTACAACATTTAGTTAATAGACTAGTCATCGAAAACGCAGTAGGACTTCGTTATAACTGACTTAGCTGGTTATAGCGTTTACTCGGTTATTAAGTACCGCAATATACGTGCCGCAAAGTACTGCCCCGTGTGATGCGCTACCGTATTGGATGGTACTGGACATAACGTACCTCGGATATAACGGACTCGATTCTCACAGACTCGGTAAGTAGGCTACGCTATAACGAAGTTCTACTGTACTTTGTGGTTAAAAGCTTGAAATCTGTTAAAAACAGTCATATTTTATGTGATTGTCTTTTAAAATGTTTCTATTTGTGGTGAGGGGGTTGTTCCTGTTCTTGTTCGTCCGTAGATCATGCGGCTATTCCGGACTTCAGCGCCGGTGCGATGGAAAACTGGGGTCTGGTGTTGTATCGAGAGACCGCCTTGCTGCACGACGATAGCGTATCGTCAACATCAAATAAATACTGGGTGTCACTTGTTATGGCGCATGAAATAGCACACACAGTAAGCGTCACGTCTTACCTGTATTTACCTTACTACTACTACTACTACTACTACTACTACTACTACTACTACTACTACTACTACTACTACTACTACTACTACTACTACTACTACTACTACTACTACTACTACTACTACTACTACTACTACTACTACTACTACTACTACTACTACTACTACTACTACTACTACTACAGTACTACTACTACTAACTTTGTTATATCTGGGTTTCATGCTTTTTTCTCATGCTGGGGCAATTTGACCCATAAATATTGTGGCCTAATTCAGTAAAAGTTTCCAAAATAATGAATATAATTACACGGAATACTTTTATATAGCGCCTAATATAGCGAGATTCAAAGTGGTTTAGGTAACTGTAATTACGTTTAATAATATAATCCAGTTTTCCTAGGTAACTTTTGATCCCGTTTGTGGTTTCAACTGTTGTTTCATTTACCCACAATCCCTTGCGTTAAAAATGTTTTCTCCCTTTTTAAATCTGCCCAAGCCACCCTCCCCCGCCCCAACCTTGCCTCAATCGGCAGATAGTGTAGTTACAGTGTTCTGTAGTCATACTGTCTGTAGTAGTAGTTGTAGCGTATAGTCATGTAGTGATGTATAGTGTTCCGTGTTTGATATCGAAAGTGGTTTGGGAACATGGTGACGATGAAATGGTGGGATGACCTGTGGCTGAACGAGGGCTTTGCCAACACCCTCATGTACTTTGCCCTCGACACCATCTTCCCCTCGTGGAAAGTGGTAAGATCACAATTAAGTAACTAAATTAGTCAACTTATAGCTGACTAGAAAATGCAACGACTTCGTTTTCGTCGTCGTTATCATCTTATTTATAACAGATCATTCTCGTTTCGAGGACAATGGCGTCAGTATTATAAATGAAAAATGATAAAATACAGGATGGCGCAAAAAACCGGACTAGTCACATTTAGGTTTGCATTTAACATAGTCCGTTTTTTTGCGCCACCCTGTAGAATTTAGTAGCCACCTTAGGCGTAAATTTCCATTAGGCCGCTACACTCGGGCCCCCACTTTTTGAGGGGCTAGGAAATGGGAAGTGTATAGGGGTTTGATCCCCACTTTTTTATTCACGCTTACGCCAACGGTAGCTACCAAATATTTGCTGCAGATAAATAAGTTTTTAAGGTAATGTAATGTAACAGGATATAGTTGTATAGCGCCTTTCATGAAGGACTCACTCAATCATCATTAGAATCGAAACAGTAAGTAAGATGAAAGGAAGGATTGATGCAGAGAGTTAAGAATCGGATTGAAACGATTGCGAGGAGCGGAGCGGAGCTGAGCCAGCCGTGCCCTGCCGTGTTTGCAGTTCGACCTGCAACTGGTGAACAATGTCTACCCGGTCATGACGAAGGATTCGCTGATAACCTCCCACGCAATCTCCACCCCCATAAGCCACCCGGACGATATCACCTCCTTCTTCGACTCCATCTCCTACGACAAGGTCAGAACAACACGATAACTACGACTAGCTATCAATGCAAGACTTACACGAACTTCAAACACATATATGCCTATATAATTAATTATATAGGTTTCAATTAATTGATTAATTAATTAATTAATCCAATAGTCGTTCTCTCTATCAGAGATAAGCATAAGACAGAGACAGAGACAGATTTGCACAGAGACAGAGGAAGACAGAGGGACAGACAGATAAATTGATGTACACACTATAGATACATAAGTACACAGATACATAGATGCTTATAGGTAAATCGGGAGCGAGGGAGAGAAAGGGAAGAAGAGAGAGAGAGAGAGAGAGAGAGAGAGAGAGAAGAGAGAGAGAGAGAAAGAAAGAAAGAGAAAGAGAGAGGTGGAAACAGGTAAGGTATTGTGTATAATATATATATATATATATATATATATATATATATATATATATATATATATATATATAAAAGTGTAGGCTGTGAACGTTTAACACGACACGAGAATGCAAATGCATGACTTATACAAACCAGAATAATTTAGCTATCTTATGAGAAGATCATTGCTTAGAGAAGTGCTTCTTTCTCCTGGCTTTCTGGGCCGAGTCACGTGATCACGCACCTCCCTTTGGCTCTTCTTTTTCAGGGAATGGCAGTTTTGAGACTGCTGCGAGGCTTTCTCGGCTGGAATGACTTCCAAAGAGGCCTACAGGTACTACTACTACTACTACTACTACTGCTACTACTACTACTGCTGCTACTGCTACTACTACTACTACTACTACTACTACTACTACTACTACTACTACTACTACTACTACTACTACTACTACTATTATTATTATTATTATTATTATTATTATTATTATTATTACTATTATTATTATTATTATTATTACTATTATTATTATTATTATTACTACTACTACTACTACTACTACTACTACTACTACCACTACTACTTTATTATTATTATTATTATTATTATTATTATTATTATTATTATTATTATTATTTTGTATCCCAAGTTCTTCTTTGTCTATGTCTTCGCCATAGGCGGATTTAGAGTTTAATATTTGGGTAGGCTAGCATGGGGGTCTGGGGGTGCCATCCAGCACGGGTGCCATCCACAACGCGACAGACCTGGTGTTGATGGAAAAACCTTTTTTTGTTTTGGTGGGATTAGTTGGGTAGGCTTGAGCCTATACCCTAACCTTTAATGAAATCCGCCTATGGTCTTCGCCCTGTTTTTTTCTCTCTCTCCCTTTGTAGCGCTACATAAAAAAGTTCCAGTTTTCGAACGCCGAGATGTCCGAGCTGTGGCAGACGTTCGAAGAGGCGTCCAACCACACGTACCGGATCGGGGACATCATGGACACGTGGACTCGGCAGATGGGATTCCCCGTCGTATCCGTCAGACACATCGCCGGAAGGAGCTACCGCCTGGAGCAGACGCGCTTCCTCGTCAACCGGGACGACAAATTCGACCCAAGCAGCAGTCCCTACGGGTTGACCAGTATACATCGTCTGCCGCGACTTCTATAGCGCCAATTAGGGGTCAGATGACGATAGGAGAGTGTCGGGCTACAAGCGTGAATGCCTTCAAGCGTAACTCGAGAACAGCGGGATATATATATATATATATATATATATATATATATATATATATATAAGATTGGGCATTTATTCATTTATTTATATGTTGGTTTTATTTATGGCTTTAAGAGATATATAGTAAACGGATTTAGGCCTATAAATTGTTTTTATCTGATACGGGGCAGGAGAAATAGATTAGAATTAATATGCTGAGAAAATTAATCACAGATATCGACGATCGTTTGAGTTACACATCAATTTACTGTTTCTATTAATCAGGGTTATTTCTAGGATTATCAATTGTGGGGTGGGTGGGTGGGCGGGTCCGTATATTCTGGGGTCCCCTGCCAAAAAAGTCTGACAAGGAAAGACAGGTCATCCCATAACTGAGATTGGGGGTGGATGTGTGTTGGGGCTGTCGGTCTAAAATGGGGGGTGTTGGGTGTGGTGTAGAAATATCCCTGCTATTAATTATTAGTGGTATTGAAAGTGACGTCACGTGATTGATGTCACTTTAGTTACAAGTGGAAGATTCCGTTCAGCTACAAGATTCAAGGTCAAACGGAAACTATGGTAACATGGATGAACTTGAATTCAGGTCGACTATCTCACTTACTTACTTACTTACTCACTCACTCACTCATTTATTCTTGTTTAAGTCTGCAGGCGATTGTGAACATTTAAAATGGTATTTGTAGACTAATTGTCTTGAAAATTCTTGTGCCGCTCGGTTACCATCGTCAGTGCTTGAAGGTGCTCGTAGCAACCCGCTTTTAGGCTTCATTCTAAACTCCGGTACCTCAAAAGTACCATTTAGTCTGGGCTTTAAAAAATACCATCGAAAATGATAACTACAAGCGAACTTTATTGCCAAGTCAAGAGGGAGAGAGAGACAGACAGACAGACAGACAGGCAGACAGAGACAGATAGAGGAAGAGAGAGAGACAGAGACAGGCAGACAGAGACAGAGAGACAGACAGAGTGAAACAGAGACAGAGAGACAGAGACAGGGAGAAACATGCAGACAGACAGACAGAGAGAGACAGAGACAGAGTGCGCGAGAGAGAGAAAGAGTTTGCTGCATAGCCTACATCGATGGACGGACGGATGGATGAATGAATGGTTTCTTGGGGGGGGGGTGAGGCGAGTGGTACAGATGGGTGGTGGCGACTGATGGCTAGCCTGATAGGAGAGAGAGAGCGCGTCTCCTTTGAAATTAAAACGCATATATACAGACATCCATTTTCGCGGTCCTGACACCGCTGGCGCCACCTGTCGCCGGAGATTCTGCGTCGTCGTCTGCCTCTTCATTCGAGACTCCATCTACCAGACGACGTCGCTCTCAAAGCCTCTCTCTCCGTCTCTCTCTCTCTCTCTCTCTCTCTCTCTCTCTCTCTCTCTCTCTCTCTGACGTCACTGCAGGAGGACGCTTTACAAATGGCGCTAAGAACGCATTTTCAGCACTAATTAAAACCCCCTTTCCTGCCGACGACGACGCCAGTGCAGTATTTTTTTCTTTCTCTCTCTCTCTCTCTCTCTCTCTCTCTCTCTCTCTCTCTCGAGTTCTGCGAGTCATTCGTCACCAGAGGGCGTCGCACTGAGCCGCAGGGCCGGGGGTTGAAGCGAGCATCTCCATTGATTTTCTTATGGAACACTGTTGCCTGTATTTTTATGACGTTCCTGCACTACAGGATCTCGTTATAACGGACTCGGTTATAACGTATATTCGGTTATAACGCGTGATGCGGTATACAGTATTCGGTGGCATTGGATATATAACGTAACTCGGATACCTCAATTTTACAGACCCGCCAAGTGCGTTACAACGAAGTTCTACTGTAGGCCTATTATCTATGGATATTTAGAGTAACACCCTAAAGAAGTAGGCCTAGCCGGACATTGGATGAACCAAAGTGACCACTTTTAACGGCGACTAAGGCATTAACAACGTCACGTGACACCAAGAGAGATGGATTGACACTAAAGAGATTCTTGAATTCGCTTGTAAATGTAATCCTGTAATGCACTTGTAAAGATTTACTGAATAGGCGCAATATAATTGACCAGTGCATGTATGTATGCATGCATGTATGTATGTATGTGTGTATGCATGCATGTATGTATGTATCTAGTGTAATTCGTAATTCGCTTTACTAAGTAAGTAAGTAGGCGTTTTGAGAGACTGACTCGTCTGTGTGGCGTGTGTGTGTCATAGGGATTGTGTTAGTGGCGCCATAGAAGTTGATTGATTGATTGATTGTTTTCAGCCGAAATACAGATACCAGAAGGATTGTGGATGATCGGGAACGTAGATTACATGGGCTTCTACAGAACCAGCTACGATGACGTCATGTGGCGTCGAATCATCAACCAGCTGATAACAGATCATAAGGCAATTTACACGTCATCATCATCATCATCATCATCATCATCGTCGTCGTCGCCGTTTTCAGCTTCGTCGATGTATTTAATTTATCGAAATTCGATTGCTAGGAGATTTTACTTACTTACTTGCCGAGATCTTTCAGTTCATACAGACAGGCTGATGCGTTTTTTGGATATTGCGTGCTATGATTGGGGTCGCTGAACATTACAAAATCGCTGAGTGGGCAGCGGTTCCAAAATGTCTGGGAAAACCTGGCGTTTAAGACTTGCTGATCAATTGATTACACATTAATAAAAAAAACATGCGAATAAGCGTCCCCCTTGATTTTGACCTTCGTCACGTCACGGCGCTATATAAGTCGTTTAGCTAATGATGATGATGATGATGATGATGACGACGATGATGATGTTGATGATGATGACAATAATAATAATAATAATAATAATAATAATAATAATAATAATAATAATAATAATAATTCATATTTCTAATGTTAGTTACTTACTTTAGGTCTATATAGTTCTACTGTTATTCCATCTAATGATTTCGGCGACTTCACGTTTCTTGGTCTCAGGTTTTTTCGGCTTCCAATCGAGCGGGTCTGATCAACGACGCTTTCAACCTCGCTAGGTAAGTAAGAGCGCAAAGTGATTTTTAAAGTTATGATTACATACTGTAGTTGTTGGCGCATTTTGAGTCATAGCCCTAAGCACAGATTAAGCAACTTACCAAAGGTCGTTACGCAGTATAACTAGGGACAGATTCGAACCCGTTACCCTCTGGCTGCCTTGGCGGGAACCTTGCCACTACTCCGCCGCGCCCCTCATTTCCTGGGGGAGGGGCGGGGGAATTTTCCAGGTACATTTTCCAGGATGCACCATGCACTCAGCGTAGACAATATATATATATATATATATATATATATATATGTATATATATATATATATATAAAGTTGGTGAAGATATCGCAGACGTGAAGCTATAACAAAAACAACCTCGTGTGTGTATGTGTGTGTGTGTGTGTGTGTGTGTGTGTGTGTGTTGAATCAGGGCAAGTATGCTTAGCTACGATATTGCGTTCAACCTGACCGCGTATATGCACGAAGAGGAAGACTATTTGCCGTGGAAAGCCTTCATAGACGCCATCGAATTCATCAAAGGAATGCTGTCGACCAGCGACTCCTACGGGCTTCTCCAGGTAAGACCAGGCGCTGCCGTCGTCGTCGTCGTCGTCGTCTCTTGAAGTGATTTATTGAAGTGTGTGATTAATTATACAGGAAGCGCTGCTGCTGCTGCCGTTGTTATCGCCGAGTGTTTTCTAAAAAGCGTGTCGCCCAGTAGAAATATACGGCAGTATAGAACATGTCTGTGTTTTTTCTTCGTAGAATTATTTTCGGGCAGAATAGTTCTTATGATGTATTAGATGTACGAACCGTAAATGATTGCTTTTGATTGATTCAATCAACATTCAATAATCAACATTCAAGTGCTTCCGCCTTTGAAAACATATACTGTATATATATATATATATATATATATATATATATATATATATATATACAGTATATATAAAAGCCATTATTTAACAGGCGAGCAACTTCTTCTGATTATTGTTTCTTTGGTTAACGTTGCCATAAGTCACGTGACACCCAACGTTTTCTACTGCTCAAATTAACTTCCGGTGCACAAAATGTTTTAGAAATACATGTTCGACCTGGTGGCTCCGCAATACTGGAGAGTCGGCGTGTCTGAGCAGGGAGACCTACTGGACAGGTAACACCCCCCCAAAAAAAAATTTTGATCGCCTACTTCGCCGCCATCAGTTTCAGTCCAAATATAATTAAAAGTGGCTAGAACGTTGCTTTTTTCTCCCAACATGGATTAAAAAAAGTGTGGGTCCAGCCCCTATAGACCTACCTTTTAACTTTCCTAGCCTAGCCTCTCAAAAAAGCGGGGTGGTTCGAGCCTAGCAGCTTAATAGAAGTTTGCGCCTATCCTATTTCACTTGACCCTATCCAACCCCATGATCCCCATCCCATCCTATCGTCCGGTAAAACGCTAATGTTGTGTGAATGTGGTTGTCTAGGAATCTGAGGCGGTCTATTCTAGAGGCGGCGAGTTCAGTGGCAGTTCCTGACGTCATCGAGTGGTGCAAGCGAAGTTTCAGAGACTGGATGAAAAACGGCACTAAGTACTACTATGACATACAGTAGAACCCTATATATATATATATATATATATATATATATATATATATATATATATATATATATATATATATATAGATCGATTTGACTGTATTCACATCCGAGCTCTTCACCGTTTGCATCGTGTTAAATAGCGGCGTAGCTACGGGGGGGGCATAGATGGGCGAACCCCCCGCCCCTATTGGGGCTTAGACTAGTCGTGAGATCTGGGGGGGGGGCGGTATGGTGACTGCCGATGTGCTGTCATGCATTCGGAAAATATGCTCCAAATATCAACATTGAATAATATTCTAAAAGTGCCACAAATCTGTTCGGCTGGTATTCAAGTTTAAATTTTATGTTGTCTGTGTCGAGTAGTTTGCACAGAATTGCAATGACTTGTATAGTCCAAATCAAACTTTCCTGCCACCTGTAGGAGCTTGTCTCTAGTCAATTTCGGGAGGGTTGAACCGCCACAACCTCCCCCCCATACAGGACATTGATCTTACCCGACGCCGTGTCATTGTCCCCGCCCGGCGCTCGCAGTATCCGACGGCGTGCGAAACGGCCGTTGTTTCCTATATATTCGCAGAATTCCTCCTGACTACGCGGTGGTCGTCTACTCGGTGGGGATCCAGGAGGGAGGAGAGGACGAGTGGGACTTCCTGTGGGGGAAGTCGCAGACGATCCTCGTGGCGTCAGAGTCGGAGATGATGATGGCGGCGCTCGCGTACACGCAGCATCCGTGGCTCCTCTGGAGGTAGGCGGCCCCGGCGGAAGTGACGTCATAGGCGCGCCGAGAGGTGACGTCATCGACGCGATCTAAGTGACGTCATCGTCGACGACCAACTGTTTGCCATCACGAAAGCGTCGACTTAAAAACCGAACCGAACCTCTCCCCCTCTCTCTCTCTTTGTCGACCTCCTCTCTGTCTTTATTTGTCTCTCTCTGTGACTGTCTCTGTATCTCTGTCTCTTCCCCCTATCAGGCCTGTATAATAGAACACCGGATAGGCCTATTTCCTATGCCAATGACATTTTCCTATGTAGTTTTGCCTATGGACCTCTAGTTGCTTAGGCCTATAGCTTTTGATATCTTGGAAGGAGCGACTAAATCTTTGAGTTATATGGTCCACAGGGCTAGCACCCACTATTGAAATTGGCAGAAATTGAATGCTATTAAAAAATATTTCTTATGACAATGGTATTTTCCTATGTAGTTTTGCCTATGGACCTTTAGTTGTTTAGGTCTATAACTTTTGAATTCTTGGAAGGAGCGACTAAATCGTTGAGTTATGTGGTCCACAGGGCTAGCATCCACTATTGAAATTGGCAGAAATTGATTGCTATTAAAATATAGGCCTACTAGCAGACTTGCTGGCCTAAATGTTTGTTTGGTGCGTTTCCAGATACGCGAGGTTTGCGTTGAATGGTTCTCTCATTCGAATGCAAGACGTTCGAAATCTGTTTCGCTATTTTTCCGCCACTCCTTTGGGAAGATCGGTCGCTCTCCAGTTCCTCCTCACCAACTGGGAGGAGATCAACTCCAGGTATACTCCAGAGACGAGGAAGACTCGCGGATTTCCAATTCCGTTACGTGAATAAGAGCAGAGCAGAATCAGCAGATGTCTCTATCGGCTACTAGTATTCGCTTTTTCGGGGGCTAACTTTAGGCTTCGTCGTCTTTGGTTTTGGAGGAAAATGCAAAATGGAGGCGCTGTTTTGTAGATTCGAAATGGATCCGTTCTTACTCAGAGACATCATACACGCGGTCACGTGTTTTATCAACACCGAATACGAATACCGACAGGTGATTTACAGCCACGTCATAAACAGACAGACAGACAGACAGACAGACAGACAGACAGACAGGTTGCATAGTCGTAAAATTCTATTAGGCCTCTAGGTTTTAGCTCCTCACTTTTTGGAGACTACTCTAGGGTACGGGAAGGTATAGGGGTGGGTCCCCACTTTTTCATCCAAGGTTGCGCCAACAAAATACTAACTGACTGGGTTCTCTGATTGATTTACTGACTGGCTGATACGCTAAGCCAGCCATTAATGACATCGCGATTGACTTGCTTTGGTGTTGTTCAGTTGGTCAGGTTGTATCGGGAAAGTCCTCCAGCTGGAGTGGCCAGCAAGGCTTCCGAAAATTCCCTCTCCCTTGTTAGGTACGTTTCATCATTCAGCATGATATTGACGTCACTTACAAAGTCCGTAGCAGTAGCAGTGATGGTGATAGTAGTGCATGGGATGATGATGATGACCATGATGATGATGATGACGACGACGAAATTGATAATATAGAATTAGCAAATCTAGAGACAAGTCGGGTGTTAGGCCCTACTTATGCAAATTCACGTCGCTGTTGTCACGCTACAACGTGACAACTACCACTCTGTAATCATTTCTTTTTCAGCTCTAATGTTAACTGGATGAAAAGCAACTACGACACGATCAACGACTGGTTGGTCGGTTACGCGTCCCGGAAGTCACGTGACTAGATACGCCCATCTATAGAGAAATGGAGACATGTCTCATCATCGTTAACCCAATGGAAACTTTTTTTATATAAAAGACTTAGTGGCAGCTGTCGGAATGTTGTAACTACGCCACGGAGTGACCTCTGTAGGCTACATAGCGAGACGAAGTGCAGTCTAAAAACCGTATATTCTTCTATCCGATGCGATTTATCTCAACTCTGTGCCGACGCGGCATGTAGGGTGAACATATCGCACTGCGTGCAGTGTCTATATCTTTATAACCGGATGAATATTAGTTAGCATTGTTTGGCAACCTGGACAGGTGACCTTTGGACTTGAAAGTTCCGGTGTTCTAAAGAGAGTAATTATTGATGTACGTGAAAAATCTGTTCTCTAATTTCCAGCAGTTCTATTTTGATCAGCATTGAGATTGTCAAGAGTCCTTATATTTAGTAGGTTAGACTTTTCACTATTAATTAATTAATTAATTAACTATTTTTTTGTTTTGGTGGGATTAGTTGGGTAGGCTTAAGCCTGCCCTAGTCTTTAATAAAATCCGCCCATGGGGACAGGGTTCACCTATTCTGAGTGAAACGGGCGTGTGATTTGCCCAGAACCGTTGGGAGCTTTGGGGGGCGGGGGGCGGAGGGGGTAGCATGGTCGCTGAGATACGTGGATGTGTGAAGAACTTCATTGCCTTTTTTGCTTGCCGGAGATTTTTTAAATCGAAAATGTCGATGTGCCCCCGCCCAGTCGCAAAAGCCTGGCTACGCCACGATAATCGCCAAATAATTGGCGCTTCTGTCCACATTCGATAGGTGGCGCCGTTTAACCGGAACCGGAAATTATTGAAGTAGATGCATCTGCGCAGTGCGCATGTGCACTTAAAGAAAATATAGCGTGTATACATAATATAATTTTTAAAAGAAACTGTCAGCCATCGTCATCATCATCCTTGTCGTCGTCGTCATCATGAGCAACAACAAAAGTTATCGTTGTCGGTCATCGTTTTCAAACTCGTAAAAAAGAAACGAGTTATTTCAGACTGATTAGACGTCACCAGGCTTTTCCCCATGAATTTGAGGGGGAACGGGCCCCCTGTCCCCTCCGGTGGAGCTGCCACTGCCAAACAGTATACTACACACTAACGCTATTGACTGCACGAGAACGAGGGACATCAAACAAATGAAGAAGAAGTAGAAGATGAAGAAGATGATGATGAAGAGGAGGAGGAAGAAACATATATATATATATATATATATATATATATATATTAGGGTTGTGAAATTAACTATTAATCTACCGATTAATAGTTAAAATTTTTAATCGATTAAAATTTCTTTAATCGATTAAATTTTCGATTAAAATTTAATATTTTTATATTTTCTATTTTCTTAAAATTGTTAATAGTTGGATTAATTATTAATAGTTTTTAGCTTCTTCTACATGTACTTACTTTTCCCCAGTATTATTATTCTATCGGAAAACGTTAATAGCATAGACTTTAATTCAAATCTATGGTTTAAGTACTACAGTTTGTTTTTACAACGTGTTTGTGTTAGTTACATATTTGTGTTAGTTGCGAAGTTAAGTCATGGACTGTTGCAACTAACTATTATCCATTTCACTACTGATTTAATTTGTATTACTGTATATTGAATATGGAGTCATTGGTGGTCAGGTATTACCCCAAAATGTGTATGCCATTATTATTTTAATTAAACGACAGAAACTTCTGGTGGGAGATAGGGTTAGGGTAACCCTAACCCTAACCCTAATTAATCGAGATTAATCGATTAATCGATTAAAATTTTTTTCCGATTAATCGAACCAAAAAAAATTAATCATTACCAGCCTAAATATATATATATATATATATATATATATATATATATATATATATATATATCAATGAGGCAGTGGCGATCTATCATAGATTAGCTCTCTCTCTCTCTCTCTCTCTCTCTCTCTCTCTCTCTCTCTCTCTCTCTCTCTCTCTCTCTCTCTCTCTCTCTCTCTCTCTCTCTGTATATATATAAATATATAAATATATATATATATATATATACAGAGGCGTAGATCTGTGTAAAAAAATGGGTGGGTCCAAATGAAAATTTTTAATTGTGCTGTCACAAAACAATGTTTATTGAAACAA
The DNA here is from genome assembly GCA_018105865.1 of Metaphire vulgaris. Taxonomy (NCBI): domain Eukaryota; kingdom Metazoa; phylum Annelida; class Clitellata; order Crassiclitellata; family Megascolecidae; genus Metaphire; species Metaphire vulgaris. The sequence continues at coordinate 1,371,109 of CM030853.1, forward strand.
GCCTTGCCAGTGCTCAGTGGTAACAATTCAATACATTATTATAATTATCATACTTAAACCAGCAAACCATTGCACATCAAGTCATCAAGCATTGTCAAATGTCAATTATGTGGAACTCGATACATGAATGAATTAATTCCAAAGAGCCCATACCAGACAAAGGTCAATACAGGGCCTACCGGCGAACAACAAAGCATAACACTTGCAGAGATTGACAAAAAGTCTAAAAACAAATAGCAATGTACATGTAGCAATGCACTTTGAAACTACAAGCACAATAGTAAGTCACAATGCAATTGCTGCTGTAGTAAGCTCAATAGATCAGAGTTCCAGTCATGCCAGAATGTTCACGTTGACCGAACCAAAGACCTAAAAATGACAAAATGGAGTCGTACGGATGCGAAAATGTGACGTCACGTTTATCCATAGAGCTAAATAATACCTAGATAGCCAGTCAGACGCGAGGATAGGAAACATCGCAGGTCTTTCTGAGTTACATAATTGGGGGCAAAATAAATCTAGCTGTTCTCACTGCTTTACATAATTGCCTCGCAAATAATAATAAACAATTCATCTCAAAAAGTGGGTGGGTCCATTGCCTGGCCGGACCCAGCTCCTAAAAATGTGGGTGGGTCCGGACCCAGAAAAACACATAGGATTTACGCCCCTGTATATATATATATATATATATATATATATATATATATATACATATAGGCTATACTAATATATTTTAAATTATCGCAAAATCTTGCTTTCTTTTAAATTTATATGCATATGTCTTTGGTCTAATCCGTACAATTATTTTATTTAATTCAATATATGTTAATCTCCAGTGTTTATTCTAGCCCCCTTGACATTGGGGGGATTTTGAAATGTTTGGGGGGACAAGGTTTGAGTTTCCACACGTTTGGGGGGGAATTTCCATTCCCCCAGCCAACATCTAAAAAAATTGGGGGGAATTTTCAAACTTTGGGGGGGGGGAATTCCCTCCTAAGAAGGCCTAGAATAAACACTGGTTAATCTCAATCTTCGCTTAACTTTCTAAAAGCTTTGCGCTAGAAAATTTAATTGGATTCGAGCATAGACTTCCTTACATAGAGTACAGGCATCACATGGTGATTGGTGATTATGGTCCTTTGTTCGTTTTCTCGCAGTTTCTGTTCTGGAGACTGGAAGTCTTGGAATAAATTGAAATAATTTTCATTCATTTATTACATTTAATGATGATTCAGGACCGTTTATTTTCGCTAGTTAATCGTTAGTGCGCTTGTGTATAGTTTTATTTTCGTATTTCTACGTATGTTTGTTCTTTTTACTAGTGCTGTCCTTTGATTGCAATTAACGCGTTAATCTGTTAATCGCAATTAATTTCTTTAATCGCGATTAAAAAATTAATTGCCTCATATTTCTCTAAAGAAACTTTTAAAAAACTGAGCTTGAAAGTGATAACGTCACGAGTTTTTGTTTAAAGTTGACTGAAATTGACGATGCATGTGCTATACAATGTTATGCGTGGTCACTAGTTGAAGTTCTGAAAGTCTGTTCTGCAACTGGTGCATTGTTTATTTCAATTTAATTACTACGGGATCAGAATAACATTGCTAAAGAAAATGCGATTAATCGCGATTAATAATTTTAATCGCAAGATTAATCGCGATAAATAAATTAATCATTGAAAAGCACTACTTTTTACGCATTCTGTGTTGCCTATTGTCTATGACCATGCGCCGTTCTGGTCTGTCATCTGAAAACGTTTGTTTTCATTTAGGCAGTGGCTATTTTGCAGGCAGCCCGAAAAATCAAATAATCCCAGCTGCTATTTTGCGGGCATACTTAAGTCATAATATTGTAATGACTCTCTCTCTCTCTCTCTCTCTCTCTCTCTCTCTCTCTCTCTCTCCTCTCTCTCTTTGTCTCTCTTCGGCTTTTGGTATAAAAATTGAATGTAGTTATCCCCTTAATGGTCAGGGTATCAATTGAAGGGCCCGGTGGAATAAGGAGGTAAATGCAGTTACCCCCTTATTGTTATTGATAATTTTACCACTGGGTTGTTGGTTTCAGTTACCTCCTTATTCCACCGGGTCACTCAATTGTTGAGATATCATGAACTATGCAAAGCACTCTTTATTTTTAGCTCCAGCTATTTTACTGTGCTATATAAATGGACAGTCTTGAAATAAATAATAAGCAAGTAAAGATTGACATTAATCACATTGCTTTTATGAAGTGGTGCAAAATGTTGACATTTACTTTATTCTGTCAGATGGCGCCCAGAACTCAGGAGCAGCTTAAAAGGGCCGAGGCTTTCATTAAGTTTGTGTATATGAAACTTTCCAAAACCAAAGACGTCAGAGATATCATTCATTCTATTGATGATGCAACACCATCAATTAAGGTTAGTTGTCTGTTTGGTTTAGTAAGGCTGTTTATGCAAGTTCTTTAAACTGTGAGCCTAATATATTTTGCTGAGGAGTTGAGTTTTGGAATACGAAATATACTGTTGGAAGGACAAACCCGGACCAGACGTTGACAGACCTTAGTAGCACAGTTGTCGTGCAGAAACCGGCTTGCATCCACCAATCCAGACGTGCGATGTACGACGTACGACCTCTGCTAAGAGGTGCATTAGACGAATGATTGTTGCACTTTATTGCCAATGTTGTGGTGTGATGGCATGGGAGATAGATTGCTGTTTGAGAAACCTTACAGTTTCTTGATTTTTATGATTTAGCTGTATGATTTTGTGCCAAATATCTAAAGAATACTGTTCTCTTTTTGGTTTAGCTCAAGACCACTTTCAACAGGCATCAAAAGCAGAGAGCCAGGGTGTCGTACAGTCAGTCATGCTGCTATTCAAGATCAATCCATCAATCAACTTCTTTGGCGCCACTATTATAATGCCCAGGGCATCATACGATGGCTCACCAAATTGAATTAGAGCAGGGTTATTTCTAGGATTGTGAATTGGGGGGGGGGGCTATTGGTTAAATTTGGGTCATGTTACTTCTCGAATTGGGGGGTGTTTGGGGCTATTTAGTATGCATATAGTATGGTTGTATGGTTACCAACCTATGATTTTGGGGGTGTCGACCTCATATTGGGGGGTAGGGGCTGTAAAAATATCCCTGAATTAGGGCCAGGTCAAGCCGGAAAGATCAGTCATAAACGGCAGGGAAGCCATCTAAGGAGAATAAGTCAAGATGTGCTGGTGTAGTGGTGTAAACAGCAGCTGTGCAAAACAGAGGCACATTATTGTGGATGTAGTGGGCTTCATGATATTTTTAACTTCCCATTAAAAGGCTTGTATTGCATTTGGTTAATGGATTTTTCGCATTGTTGATTTCTTTACTTAGGTTATCGCACAAGAAATGACAAAAGCGCCAAGAAAGGAAAGCAGTCTTCTTTGCCCGATAAAGACAGTTCTGTATCGAGGAGTGAAAGTACTGGTACGTGAAATAAATCAGTCCTGTCGTTATTTTTGTTAAGGCTAATTAAGAAACGTAATTGCAACACTGCATTCTAAGTGTAGACACCTGTTTGCGGGTAATTCTGTAGAGGTCTTCATGATATTTATTGCTTTCCCTTTTAAATGCTTGTATTGCATCTGGTTAATGGATTTTTCATAATGTCGATTTTTTGCTTAGACCGTAGGAGACCGGACATACGAGAGTCATTACTCGACAGGACGCTGGTGGGTGAGTGTGAATTGACCTTTGTTCCAGGATCTACAAGCACTCCTATCTTAAACGCTGCTCGTCTTGCCCGACCCCTCAACGCCGCTCGTCTTACCCGAAAGCACGACTACTGAACAGATCTCCGGCAGACAGGCCACAGCTGAGACTCTAGAGGTAATGTTTGTATTTTGACCCCCAAAATTATAATATCTTAATATGTGCATTGTCACTGTGTATTAATTGTAGCATCATTTCACATATTAAATGATGATCTCTAATTATGATTTCTATATTTCATACAAGAATTGGGTGTGTTCTATCAGTAAATTCTGGACCGTGAAACAAAGTCTCTCATATATGTACAGTATATTATGTAGATGAGTTCTAGATCATAACTAAGACAGTAGTGTGGAGAGCAAAATTGTTATGGAAACTAGGTATCAAGACCGAAACACTTTGTGATATAATCAGGTCATTAGCTGACAAGAGTAAAGGAATGCTACAACTTTTATTGTAACCCTGTTACAGACTGCAAAGCAGAGATGTGTCATTACTTTTGTCATTGCTGAAAAGTTAGCAATAGTTTAGCCCCACCCCCCAAATTCTTTATCTGGAATGAACACAGATAAGCAACTATTATTCTTGTGTGTCAAAACAATGTTAATATTAGTATGTGCTAATGTGATGTGTATGCACTGCAGATGGGTAGGGTGTGATTTCAATTTTTTTAGAAATGAAAACCTTAGGACCACTGATCTGGAGCAAGATCGCATGGCACGGAAAAACTGATGGAAGACATTGAATGACTTTGGAAGAAATAGCAAAGGACAGATAACTTTGGAGAGAAGTCAAGGAGAAGTCAATAGCTGGACACAGCTGGAGGACGAAGACCTGACCTGACTTATGTGTTTTGTGATTTTAGTTGCACTTTGTGATTTACAGTATTTGTTCAATGTCACTAGCAGTAAGAATGTAAAATGTCTCTGGCATTTGTATGGACTTGAAGTTGATCTCATGTCAGGTTTTGTGATACAGACTTGTTTTGATTTTGTTTTCATTTGGTATTGTTAGCAGCATTGTATTCCAGTCATAACTTATGTTCTGGAGAGCTTCTGACAATTTGTTCAAAATGACTAATAATTTGCATAATATGTCGAATTGTTTTGTTGTATGCACAAATCATGTTATTTTAGACAGTACTGCAGGACGGTGGAGTTATGTTTGTGCCACGTGATACACGGAAGGCCCCACGTGATACACAAAGGTCACCACGTGATACACGGTCGGGGTTCCTGCGGCTAGCCGCCTGTCTAAGCTTCTACTGCCACAGTGTGTCTGGCCGGAAAGACTACACCCATACATGTATACAGTACAGACCGCTGACGGACAGCTATGAACGGAGGAGGGAGGGATGAAGAACAATGGGCAAGAGGTGTTAATTGCTTCCACTGCCTCAGGGCAGCTTCTGGACTTAATGGGTGGAGGTCTGCTGGAGGTCTGTGTAGGTTTATTTAGCACAGAGACACGATATTGGTGTCATGGAAGATAAATCCGAAAAGTTTACTTGCTTGTGGCAAGACTGTGGAAAAGTGTATGAAAGTACGGACACCCTAAGAAGGCATCAGCGGCAAAAGCAGCATGAATGCTCTATGTCCCTTCATTCAGTGGCGAAACTTCTGTGTCCCTTCATTGGCTGTGACAAGCGGCAAGTATCAATCTGTTCGGTTACGCAGTATTTTAGCTATCATCATCATTATTAACCGTGGGCTCATTGCCCGTTGGTATATAATGCCATCTCCACAGTTTTCTGTCATTCTTTCCTGTCCGTTGCTCTGTGGCTAAGATCCTGTAAGATGCTTCCACACCATTCTTCAATATCAGCACACCATTTTAGCTATACAGCTTGAGAATTGATTCCCTCATTACAAAAACATGTAATCTGTATTCATTGACGTGTTATATTAACAGTGTTGGGTAAGTTACTTTTTATTTATAACTAGATACAGTTACAAGTTACTAAGTAAAAAGTAACTAGATACAGTTACTAGTTAAAGCACAAAAAATGTATCTAGTTACAGTAACTGAATTGGTAACTAAGTTACAGTAACTTAGTTACAGTAACTCATTACTATCCAACACTGTATATTAATCACAGAATGTTCAATTTAAAAAGCTCAGTGATGATTAGAGGTGCATATTATTAGTTATTGTGTATGCATAAAATTGCAGGTTTCCACGAATGGTGTATCTTTGTGCTCATGTGAAAAATGAGCATAGTGCAGCTGATGCCATAATTGAGCAAGCGTTATTTGAGGAGGATTGGTCTGGCCAGCTCAGCATTGGGTCGCCTTGGCAAACTATGGAGCTCTGGAAAGATCTCCCTCAAGACAAAGCTCCAACTTTCACGAGTCTGTGTCTTCTCTGTGCTCCTTTATGGAGGCGAGACTTGGACACTGAAAAAGGATGACTGCAGGCGACTCCTGGCTTTCGAAATGCGATGCTACCGACGGCTTCTTAAGATATGGTGGGGAATGAAAATCACGAATAAAGAAGTAAGGAGAAGAATCAGGATCGACAGTGATGTGATAAACACAATCAAAGAAAGGAAGCTCCAGATGTTTGGTCATGTCAGTCGCATGGAGGAGAAGAGAATTCTGAACGTTGCAATGGAGGGAACAATGGGGGGAACACGCCCTCCTGGAAGGCCCAGAAGACGATGGTTCGACGACATCAGAGAGTGGACGGGATTAAATCTTGGAGAGGCAATACATGCAGCACAAGACCGCGAAAATCGGAAAAGAATCGTTCAGCATGCTACTGGTCTCGACGGTTCCTGAGGGGACTATGAGCTGATGATGATGATGCTATTTGAAAATTTTGAGAAGGTGAGTATACATCGATTTAGAATTTCTGGTTCAGATAACTGTATATCTTCACAAGTTTGTATTATTAAATGATTTGAAGGAGCTCATAACCTGACAATAATAGCAATATCCCATTAACCGGAAAGGTTAAAGACCCCGCTGGCTGATTACCAATAGCCGGTTAGAGCATAACAAAAAGTACTTGAAAACTAAGTAAGGCTATAATGACATGTCACGGTCTCACGCTCCAATTTTCTTAACTTCACTGCAGTATGATGAAAAGTAAATTGTTGTGCTACTGATTGTACAGTTTCTTGAGTGGAAGCTACAACTGGAGGGAACAACAAACAGCAGTTACGTTCAGCATGAAGCTGCAAAGCAAAAAAATCGCACGAAACACTATTATTTCTACTGTCTACTGTCGATCAGGGCAAAGCTGTAAAGTTATACTGAAGGAAGCGATCGACGTCGTGGGTTAAAAAGTCAGGGTTCGTAGTCAACATGTAAACATCTTGCAGATTAAGAATACAATAGGTATCCACATGCATGCGCACTGCCAAGCAAGAATTGTTGAAATTCCATTGAATGTTAACATGCCTTTCCTTAGAACTCTGCAACAATGTATACAATTTCCTTATAAATATTTTATTGTTTAATTTATTCCGGCTATATTGTTGAAAGCCGTTGTGCTGTGATGGAATGACATGTGCCACTGAAAATGACGTCGTCAGCTATAGGTGTATGGTGTAATGGATATGATCCTATCTTGATCAGCCCCACCACAATACATTTTGCTATTTATGTTTCATGTTTTGTTGCATATGTAGGCATTTGCAAGGTCGAAGCTACATGCACTGCACACATGGCTGTAGCTGTAGATGTGACTTGCAAAGCAGTTACTGTCTCGTTTTGTCGGTATCACACTGGTCATTCATTGGATATTGGTCACCTCCGGCTGTCAAACGTTACACGTCTGTAAGTGGCAGCGCTGCTCCAACAGGGTGTCACCATCAGCAAAGTTATGAACACAATGAGAGATCGATTGGGACAAACACGGAAACGTGACAACCTTATATGCCGGTACATTCAGTAGACAATATTCTAAGGGGCCATCCATATAGTACGTATACAAAAAAAATATTTTAAACCCCCCTCCCCCTGTTGCACACCGTACATTTTGTTTAACCCCACCCCTATGCATACGTACAAATTAGCAACCACCCCCGCACGGTGAAAATTAGCATTTGTTTACTATTAAATTCAAGGTTATTAATATTTAAATAACTGTGGGAACAGTAGTCGGGACCCTTTGTTTGATTGAACGATTGCCATCATTCGCTGATTTGTTATTACAGCAGTCAGAAGAGATTATTGCAAATTGGTAACTGACAACTGGTTACACTATAGAAAAGGGAGGTTCGCAACCGGGCGAAAGTTGCCGTGCTCACTTGGGTCCAAACCCTGCCGCTTGACATGTGGCCTAACCTCTGCGCTCTTCCACCGTGCAGGGAATTCACTACTCGTCAGCGAGACTGACAACAGAACTGCAATGTACGGGGCTAACTTCCCAATAACTGCTTTCAAAAGTCACATCGGCATTGGGTCAGCAGCACACTGCTTGTTTGGCGCCTTAGTCACCATAGCGATGACATCCTCAGGTGAGAGTGGAGAGAGTGAGGTCAGCTCGCACCCTGGACCCGCTGCATAAGCAGCAGGGTCAGCTCCGGCTGTTCTCTCCCTGACCGCCGAGACTCTACCGTCCAAGAAACTATGATAGTCATCCGCTGAGAATCCGGAGGAGAGACCGGGGCCATTACATTTGTTCCCAAGAAGATTGTCCAGCAGTTTCCACGACTGGCGTGCATCACCCTCAGCCCCAGCAAGCCTGTCGTGCCAGTAGCTCCGCCCCTTCTGTCTCACTAGCCTGCTGGATTTGAGTGCAGCCCTCCAGGCACCATGCGCAGCAGACTCGCCAACAGTTCCTCTGGACTTCCTGAAATTTCCTCTCCAAACGACGAGCCTCACGCCGCGAGCTTCGACAGTCCGAATCGTAGAATGGTCTGCTAGGGCGAACTCTTACCGACATCTCCGTTTCCGGCACGATCAGATCAAGTATCGCCAAGATCTCACGGTCAAAACTGTCAGCAAGGTCAGAGGCAGTCATACCCGGATCAACTGGTCTACAAAGCTGTGAGTCCTCCAGCCTCCTGGTAAACTCATCAAGATCAAACTTACTCCAGATCCTCCGATGGATGATCCGATATGTGGGGAGAGGGCACGCTGTCGCCAACGACCAATGAACGACCTTATGATCTGACAGGCCAGAATCTGCAACGGTGACCTCACTAATTCCCATCTCCGGAGTGGTCAGTACAACATCCAACAACCCACCAAGATCGTGGGTTGGCTCATTGACATGTTGAAGCAAATGGAACTGATCAGCAAGCCGACCGAACTTCTGGCAGTTCACATCTGTGGATCGCTCTAGACAGATGTTCAAATCACCCGCCACCATGATCGAGCAGTTGAAGGTCGCTAGCACTTCGAGGACAGTCAGTTCATTAAAGAAAGTTTCCGTAACCCCCCGGGAGCCCGGTCTATATATAACGACCAACAGAAATGGGGTGAAGCCACCACCCACTCTGCAGCACAGATGCTCAAATGAGGTTGGATTTAATTTGGTGTCAATCTTGGCAACCTGTAGACCCGGCTTAGAAACCATTGCAATACCCCCATGATTTGTGTAGCTGATATTGTCAAGTCGTGTCCCCTGGGGTATTGCCCTCGCAGCCTCCAAAACGTTGTAGCCGAGACTTCGCAGCCTCTTTATGGCTAAACTGTCTGCATCTTCATGCCACGTTTCAACAAGCGACAGAAAATTTAGTTGGTGTTCCTCAAAGAGATCGGGGACGTTGTCAATTTTGTTGTTAATTGACCTAACATTAAGCAATCCCCCCCTGATAACGCGATCTGTGTTGGTTGCATGTCGCTGAACACGGGGATACACTAGCCCCGGACGCTCAAGATGAGCCGCAGATAAGGGTCGACTGCACGGGGGCCGAGCGTTTGCTACCACTAAAATGGGTCTCTGAAACTTCTAACCTGCTCTACGGCCACGGCCGTGTTGCCTCCTAAATGACGATGAGCGCATAACGAAATTGATCTTCCGCCGAACACTCGCCGACAACGTAAATAAACCAACCGCTTCTATCCCCAGGAGCGTGTGACGATCATAGACTAGCCTCGCCATAATGACAGAAGAAAGAAGAGAAAATCTGCTTGGCCAAGCAATAGACTAGAATGTGTCAACAAAGACAAAAACTACCACCAATGAGGCCATTCAGACATAGCGACGCTCAGTAAGTAAGAACTGGGGCTCCCGAGCCTAGCGACCCTAGCGACTGACCAGAGTCAACACGCACCTGAATTCAACTAATCAGGACAAAGATGAACCAAGGTCAGAAGCGCAATTATAACGAATAATCCGAGCCTAGCGACCCTAGCGACTGATCCAGTGGTTGTCAACACGCACCTGAATACAACCTGATCAAAACGAGAACAAAACGAGGTCCAAAGCGCAACTACGAACGAAAAATCTAACACCACCACGGCTCCTCCGCACTCTTCAAATCAAAAGCGTCCAGTAAACACAGATTCAGCAAAAATGACAGCTGACATCGACCAAAAAGAAGAAAAAATGTCACTCAGAGACAACTCTCGCTGGACAGTACTATGGATAGTTCACAGAAATCTTTTGATGTTGACGCACTGTTTAATGGTTGTTCTGACGTGCCATATTGTGTCGACACTGAAGATGTAATTACATCTAGTCACACTGAATAGAAACTATCAATTCTTTCAATATGCTTATGTCAATATGTCAAGGTGCACTCTCCGGGTTGACTAATGTATGCTGACGCCATAGTTACTATGGTCATATAGGTTACATGATTAAATGTGACCAGCTGTAAGCTGAACTATTCTTATTCGTAACAGTTTTAAAAGTTAGTAGTGACAACATTTTTACTTTCAATTAGCTATACAGTAAGATTACAATGATCATAATGATTTATATCATTGGACTAGTTATCTTTGCTCCACCTTTTTGAATTAGAATCAATGCTTAATTCTTTGCTCAATTTTATTACTCTACTGAATGCTTAATGTGAGAGATTGATGTAACATCCTCGACTTGGGAGCCCCATCAGGCCCACAAAATTTTGACAAGAAAAAAGGTCATCCGTACCACTCTACTACTATACGCACTTCTCAAAACCACTGACAAGCAAAAAAGGTCAACCCTGATAAAAAATATTGTTACCCCTCTTCATGGGAGCCCCCTCTCCCCGGGGGCGCTGTCCAAAGTGCCCCCCGCCCCTCCCCACGTTACACCACTGACATTACTAGCACAGACTCTGTTGGACTTTTTACCAAGAACCTAAAAACCCACTTATTTGGATTGAGTTACCCGTGATAATTAGTATGCGTGGAGCGCTCTTGTCGTTGGCTCTAGCCTAACTACTGCGCTTAATAAATTGGCTTTGGTCACGTGATACACGAAGGTCCCCACGTGATACACGGTCGGGGTTCCTGCGGCTAGCCGCCTGTGAAGCCTAGGACTTCAGTGGGGGAAAGCGTTAATTGTCCCGACTACTCATCATTCTACAAAGTGGAGAATTTCATTCAGCCAAAGCTGCTGAGTGCCAGTAAACAGATGAGCGCCCGTGACTATTTTAAATCACAATAGACTGAACTGAACTTGCAAGATATAGCTTTAGTATAGTGACGAGTATAAATATTTGTGTTTTGCTCACTACAGTGTTTTGTGCGTGCAATCATCAGACGTCCCGGTCACCTGAACTCACTGGCCTTCCAGAGACTCCAAATGTTTGAACTTGAAATTCTAAAGAAAGCATAGAATAAATTATAAAGAATAATTTTCTCAAATAATTTATTGAACACAAACATTCTGCTAAATAACTACATTTTTATAAAATTTTACATTTTTCAGAGATTTTACGGAAAAAAACCAGATTCCGCCAAAAAATTACCAAATAACCAGGCGAGGCCCAAAAAAACCAGATTGGGTAAAAAATAACCCACACTGGCAACCTTGGTCCCGGCTATTCGCATAGTCCGGTTAATCGCATAAGCAAGGCTTGCACGGCGCCTATGCAATTAAGCGGGTTTCACTGTATTTAAAAGATAAAGAAGCAAATAGTTATACCTTTTATCTTGCCATGTATATTCTCCCTTGGAGCAATAATGATATTCTCCGCACCGAACGTGCAATGTTTAGTTAAACTTGATATCATAGATATAAATTTAAAATAGAGCGCCAGATATATTTGCCATTATGTCCTCAATTGTAGACATAAGGTTCTTAAAAGTTACTTTGAGCCACAGATAAGCAGCTTATTAAGCACCTTTGTGCCCGTATGTGGACATATGGACTGAGGAGGTTAACACAGGAAGTCCCTTCCAATCACTTACAGTTGTATAACTATTATTGTTACTATTATTATTATCATCATTGTTATTACTATCATCTTCGTCATCATTGTTATTAATATTATTTATTATTATTATTACCGAATTTTGATCGCTTCAATATTGGTCATTATTGCTTCTAAAATACATTTGAGGATTTTTACATGGACTCGTAGATTTTAGCAATTAAATACGTTCTTCTGTAAACATAGAAAGTTAAAAACACTTTCTATTGCTATGATTTGTCATTCATGGAGACCAATCAATCAATCAATCAATAAACTTCTATGGCGCCACTATCATAATGCCCAGGGCATCAACCGATGGCGCACCAAATCCGAATAGAACTAGAGCCAGGTCAATCCGGAAGATCAGTCAGAACAGCGGGGGAGCAATGTAAGGGGGATAAGCCAAGTCAAACAGGTAAGTTTTAAGACCAGATCTAAAAGATGATAAATTTTTAGTTTTATGAAGTGATAGTGGTAATGAATTCCAAAGCTTAGGGCCACACACTGAGAAACAACTAGTGCCAATGACTGTGCGAGAATATAGGAACAACAAATGAAAGCCCTGCCGAATACCTAGTGCAGGGATAGCGAACCTTTTGTTGACCGCGTGCCAATAATAAAATTTCAAGAAGATAAATTTTACCGCGTGCCAAGTAGCTGTACTAGCTGCGATACTAGTATAGTTATATATACCTAGTCATGCAGGTTTGTTGATCCGGGAGTCCTACTACAGTACTATACTGCCACTTCCTTCTTCGGCTAGCTTTACCTTCTTCGGCATTGAAAACGACATTTTAAATTTAAGCGTTTACTAGTTAAATTTTATATTTAATAGTTTTCGAAATCAACAACATGGCAGACGTGAGTAAGCGAGATCTCGTTATAATACGCATGAGCTACTGCATACCGATGATACCGTACGTTAATGAAATAAGTAAGCAAGTCAGTAAATCACACATAGGCTATGTCTGTAATACAATTAATACAATATTTCATTGATTTACGTCAGAAAAAGATAGATTATTCGTCTCAGCATCGCGTGCCACGCAAAATCGTCTCACGTGTCACTTTGGGCACGCGTACCACGGGTTCGCCACCTCTGACCTAATGGATTGAGCAGTAGGTCGAGGGATTAGTCGCATCTTAAGGTAATAGGGTTCATTATATAACATGGTTTTAAATACCAAAAGACAAGTTAAAAGACAATTTTAAAACTTGGGGGGAATTTCCCCCAGCGAAAGCCTAGAATAAACACTGGACCACTGTTTGAAATTGGACAATGCAAGGACTAGTTCTACAGTAGGCTACAGATATGCAACAATTCAGAAGAGTGATGAAACGAATTAAAACCACATATTCTTGTGTCCCCATCTTTGTTGTGTCAAACCGTACTAGAATTGTCAACATATTCTGTCTCAATTTTTTTTCTAGAGCTTTCGAAATGCCACGAAAAATAATGAGCCATTTGAAACGACACTATACAAAGTAGGTATTTCAGAAATCTCTTCTCTGTCAAATGTCTAAAAATCAATCGAGAGATAAGATGACGCATAAGAGAGCTGGTTTCTTCTATTACAGGTTTTATAGACCACAAAAATATTATAAAATTGATACCCTGTTTGAAATTGGACAAAGCAAGGACTAGTGCTACAGTAGGCTATAGATATGCAAATATTCAGAAGAGTGATGAAACGAATTAAAACCACATATTCTTGTGTCCACATCTTTATTGTGTCACCCACCCACCCCCAACACCCCTCCAATTTTAGCTATGGGATGGCCTATTTGCTTGCCAGACGTTTTTGGCAGGTGAGTCGAGGTGACCCCCAAAATTTACCGACCCCCAAATTGATAATCCTAAAAATAACCCTGTCCCAACTACTCATCGGTTTTGGGCGAATCTCACGATCCCGATCACAGTCCTGATCCGAATGGGGGGAGGGGGCTTCCATCCCTCATGGCTACGCCGATGTTAGGAATAACCAAATGCAAGGATAAAACGGCCAAAAAGCGGCATGGCTGGCGGTAATGCGTACCAACAGCTGTCTAATTACGAAAAACTGCAACCCAATTCAAACAATTTGGTTAACTACTGCAGTTGAAACGCGGCTGATTTTCTAACTGTCCAAAAAATAACACTATCAGCATTAAACCAAACGAACGCCTGAACGTGGTTTTCAGCCGGGTTTCACCCCCGCCCCATGCCCTTCCCCGCCCTCAATTTGGACCTCGAATGATCGTCGTGAAAAGCTCCAGATTGCCCAAGATTTGGGAGACGCAAACAAAAAAGAGAATTATTGGCAAATAAAACGCACCCATGATGCAATCCTTAAAACATTTTATGTCTTGAGGGTGGGGTGGGGTAATTCACCCCACTCACCCACCCACCCACCCCGGAAACATGCCTGGATTCGACGCAAGTTGTCTAATGGGCCACATCGATTGAACTTTGTCCAGACGCTCAACGTTAAGCCTTTATATCTGACCCGAGCGCTCGACAGTTCCAAAGTCACATTAGTAACACAAGTTCGCTCACACGATGACAGGGATACATGTAATTCTAGGATTGTGAATTGGGGGGGGGGTCGACCTCAAATTGGGGAGTGGGTGTCCGGAGCTAATTAGTATGAATTCTATATGCATACCATTGTCACACTACCAAATTTGGGGTGTCGACCTCAAATTGGGGGGTGGTGTTGGGGGCTTTAAGGGGGTGCAAAAATATCCCTGCACAATGAAAGGCATGGGGGAAAACTAGGTTTAACATTCCACTTTAGCCATGAGTGGAACTTGGTGTAATCAACCAATGCAGGATCAACATCAAAGAATAACAAGTAGAGTACATAAACTTATATATAGCGCAAGAAACTTAACTATAACGTATACTAGAAAAAGAGCCTATGTTAAACTTAGTGTGCACATTTTAATAGGCCCCTACAGGCCTACACACACAAAACATAGAGATCCAACGCATTTATTTACAAAAGACTCTAAATATCACAAAGACGGAGCTACCAAAGAGATAGTCACGTCGCTCCTACAGTTTCATCAAGTGAATTTAGGTGGCGGGTCGGATAAACTGACCTCGCGGGCCGGATGCGGCCCGCGGCGAGCCGGATGCGGCCCGCGGCGAGCCGTAGTTTGGTGACATCTTCTCTAGAACATCTGCATTTCAATGTAAATGTAAATGAGCGGCCATGAAGTACCATGCAGGACCCATCGGACATGGAACGATTTGTAACAAAACCCTCTGAGCATATACCGCAAAAGGTCCGCCGCTGATTTTCAAATTGCATTTTTTCGCAAGCTATACATATACATATTTCCATGCACGCACTGTCTGTCTCACTGTCATCTTGAAGGGCGAAACTTATATATATATATATATATATATATATATATATATATATATATATATATATATATATATATACGTACGTGTGTGTACGCGCTGTCTGTGTTCTCGTTCCGGAGTCTTTCCTCTGATCACAGAGAACACGGAATACTGATCTTTACTAGAGCCGAGGGAACAGTATGGAAAACTGAATCGACAGACAAAGGACCGGTCGAGATACGTCACAGTCGGAGCTGAACCAGCGAAGCGAAGACATGGAGAGAGCGATGAAGGGCAAAACAAAGGGGGTCCAGCCCCACCCCATCCTCCCCTCGAAGACTGAGAATTATTCGGCGAGTGGCGAGGAGGCGATGGGGTCAAACGACGGGTCAATGCATGAACTAGAGTGACGTCGTATTACGTCGTATGACGTCACGTCTGTGCGCATATTGATTAGCCAAATGGTGATATTTCAAGATGGCGACAGGGGATCTATAAGAATATTCAATTCAAATTCCATGTGGTCTGTTGACGATGTATTTTATATTATTATTATCAACACCTTTCACCTTTGATATAAATAATAAGCGTAGAGATTGTAAGAGTACATCTTGCATCTATCTATAGGAACATGTGTAGGGTCTACAGTGCAAGCGCAAATTTGGAACTTTTTCGTGGAATTAAGATAATCAAATGTAGTCCAATCAAAGACGTAAGTTGAAAGATGATAAGCAGAAATACAGTATAGGGCGGAAAATACCCTAGGAATTTTTTATAGTCTTTTTTCTATTTCTGGACCAAAAATCTGAAACTATCCTCCCTCTGGTTTGTCAGATCTTTCAATAAACTGAGTATTTTCAGATCTAGGCTTAAAACTCATATCTTCCGATTAGCATTTCCTCCATAGTCTGTCCTGCTGTCTCCCTCTGACTGATCTCTGGAATGACCTGGTCTTTTGCGGATGGATTTGAAGTACGGTAAGTACCATCGATTGATACCTTTAGAATATCACAAGCGGTGCATAAAAGTACATTATTATTATTATTATTATTATTATTATTTTTATTATTATTATTATTATTATTATTATTATTATCATCATCATCATCATCACCATCATTATTATTGTTATTATTATTATTATTATTATTATTATTATTATTATTATTATTATTATTATTATTATTAAACAAATCTATCAAAGCGTAAACTTCTGCTCTCGGTCACTATAGCATCCATTCGTCCCAATGTAATTCAATTATTTGCGGGGGAAAAGGGAGTAATGTAACATTCTGTGCATATTTGGTGCGTTTTTTCTTTGCCTTTGGCGAATCTAGAATCGAATTCTGCGATAGAAAATCATCCCAATATGTCACGCAATTGAACCCCATTCGTTTGCTTCAACAGAGACCGTATTTATTTTAATGCACGAACTTTAACCCCTTAACCGTATATTTAACTGTAACTCAATGTAAAATGGACGGATATATCCGGGATCCCCAGTTAAGGGGTTAAATATTTTTAATTGCTTATCTTTGACGACGACGTTGGGAGAGAAATTAATTAGTTCCTAACTCCGGCTCCTGGATGGCGCCACCTGTTTCGTTTTTCAGTGCTGTGTGAGGTTTCATTAGACGCTGTATACAAAAGTTCCTGTCGTCTGCGTTGCTGCCGGTGACGTCACCATCTGCCGCCGCGTTCTTTTTTTTCGCCGGACGTCCGGACGAGGCTCCAAAGGGTCATTGCGTCCGTCGGTCTTTCACAGTAGTCACGTGACGAAGTCATTAGTTGCTTGCGTGGTTCCGTGATCGGTCACGGTCGCTTTGATTCGTCGATATTTCCGCGTTTTGTCGACGCGCGCACAGCGCCGCAGACGCAACTGCGCACTGCTCTGGACCTCTAGACACTTCCGGTCACGTGACTTCATTTCTTGCATAAGACGTTTGATGCTATTCGGTCCACATACTTATTTTCACGCCAATGCATTTACTGTACGCATCATATGCACTTATTGTACACAGAAAATTGCTTACGTTCAGTGGCGTCGCCAGGAATTTTGAGTTGAGGGGGAAAGGGGGCTGGCGTGCTAAATTCCTTACCCCACCCCACGCACCCCCTCTCCAAAAAACTTTCTCACCGGATTTGCACGAATCTGATAGGTGGTCTGGGGTCAGGTTGGGGGGCATTTGCCCCCCTTCCCCCGTGGCGACGCTAATGCTTATGTTAACTGAAATATATAGTATTTAGTCGGTCAGCCAATATATTATAGCAGTACATTGCAGTAGGCCTAATAAATTCCGTATTTGTTTTACAAATTGTCCAGTTTAGTCGTTCTAAACTCTCTCTCTCTCTCTCTCTCTCTCTCTCTCTCTCTCTCTCTCTCTCTCTCAGAAGATTAAACAAACACAACACAGGTCCCATCCTACCTACTTAACCAATCATCGGTTAATGTTTAGCCAGACATATCTTCTGTGCAATTTCTAGAGACGAAGATGTTTGCTTCACACAGTAATTGACTTTTTGATAGAATCGGTTTTTCGTCCAAACAATTGCATCGGAATTTCCATGTTTTTTCTCTCACTCGAAGCCTCTGAAGCTTCTAATTTCATCGGCGGCGTCGTGACGTCACCGAAAACGCGATGACGCAATATGTGACGTCAGAGCTATTGGCGCTGCGTCACACTACTGACCTGGGACAATTGCGGGCGCATACCGTGATACATTTTGTCGTAGTCATCATCATCATCATCATCATCATCATCATCATCATCATCGTAGTTGTCGTCGTCGTCGTTATCATTGATGAAATACTCGCAAATCGTCGGCAAACCGAATGTTTTAATGGCTGAGGTGTCGTTTTTGCTCTCTGTCTGACGAGAAACGAAACGTAAATTGGAACCGGAGACGAAATAGGGCGCTAGATAAACAGTCGGGCGATACATTACGACGAGTGTAATACTTGATGACGTAAACACTTTCAGTGCTAGAGGTCGCTATAGCAAATATCCTCTCGCAAAACACGAGGAGCTAGGACGCAGAACTGGAAGTGTTTACATAGACATAGTCGCGCAGAAAAAATAGGGTTTAGGGTTTTTAGGTTTTTAGGGTTTTTAGGGTTTTTGAGTTTTTAGAGTTTTAGAGTGTTTAGGTTTTTAGGGTTTTTAGGTTTTTAGGGTTTTTAGGGTTTTTGGGTTTTTAAGGTTTTTAGGGTTTTTAGGTTTTTAGGGCTTTTAGCTTTTAGGGTTTTTAGGGTTTATGGTTTATTATGGTTTTTGGGGTTTTTAGTTGTTTAGGGTTTTTAGAGTGTCTAGGTTTTTAGGGTTTTTAGCCTTTAGGGTTTTTAGGGT